>ML413390.1:137127-147718 GCA_005239525.1 Nicotiana knightiana
GTTAGCTTGTGGTGGCGAATAACTCAATAAGCTACAGTTTATCTCCACAGTGTCATGTTAAGTTGCCACTTACAATGGAGTACGATATGTTGGTATCGTTGTTATGTAGAAAAATAAGTGTGAGCAAACGTTCAGTGAATATTAAAGTAACCGAAAGATATATGTATTATGTGGCTCCGCAAGAGGTTTTTTGTTATGCTAAGTTTAACATCGAAAACGATGAAACCCTGAGATATTTTTTGAGGACTCCGGATGAGTACCGGGAAATTCTTGTGATAAAACTGTTGGAAATGCACGTCAAGGCTGAAGATGTTCACAATAATGAGGCTGCGCAAAGTAGGGATATCTCTCAATCATCGGGTGGTTATTTTGGAGTAGTATTAGCCGAACAGGTTCCGGGTGAAAGAGTTTGGAATAATCTAAACTTATCTCCACGGGCGAATGAGGAGCGAGGAAATAATATGTCTCCTAGTTTACATGATCCACAATCCGAGTGGTAAACTTCAATTTTCCTTTGATTTAAGATATATATTTTTATGTATTGAATTCGTATTAACAGTCATATATCTACAGGGGATACCGTCTAGATATGAATTTTACAAGTTATGAACCAACGCCCACTTGAAATATGCCTAGTTTTGGTGTGTTGGATCGTGGCAGTCCCATCCGGGAGTCATCATCAATAGGATAATGTCCATCATGAGATATAAACACATTATGATTTGTAAGTGAATTGATAAAGCTATATGTAAAGTTTGGATCAATTTTAGTAACTCATTATTTTATTGGTTGTGCAGTGAAAACGAGCAACTTGAAGGTCTTGTCCTTACTCAATTTCCCGAAGATGACATATTTAATCGGGATCTGGAAGATGCGCAGAGTCAGGAAGAGAATAGTGACTATGACAACAATACCGATGAGTCTGGAGATGACACACCCTTCCCTGATGAGGAGGAAGAGAATGTTGAACCTGATTTGATGAGAGAGCATGCTCCACCTCCCGTTAGACCAAGAGTGTACGACTCCCACGTGCCGTTTCATTCAAGGGAAATTCCCTACCTTGATCATTTTCCAAGTATGTCGGATGCGGATGCCCTCACAAAGGATATTGAAGAAATTCGAACAACAATGCGGGAGGAACCTAGAGCAACGGTGTTGTCAAAGGAATTTTGGTTCCGGACTCGATATTTGAGGCCCAGTGGCACAAAGGAATCCAATATTCTTGTGTTCATGATGAGAAAATTTCTCCAATTTATCACTCAACATGTCTGTTATTTTATATTTTAATTTATTATTTTATATGTTAGTTTATTATTTGATATGTTTGTTTGTTACTCACCTATTTTTGACTAATAAAATTAAATAATTAATTATTTAATATATAATTAAAAATTCATATAGCAATACTTAGTTTTACAAATATTGATGTTTTCTCATGTTATTTTCTTACGTTTGTTGACTAGAATTCCCGAGAGTTTGTGTTTGAACTATCAGCTTTTTTGAGATATTTTTGGGTTTAACTGATACTTATGATTAATTTCAACAACTACAAAGATACTACGCTAAAGGGCACTACATTTACTATGCTAAACGGGCACTACATTATATATATGAGCACTACATTTTTAATAACTACAAAGATACTACGCAAAAGGGCACTATATTTTACTAATCTAAAAGGGCACTACATTACAAATACCAGCATTACATTAGGGCACAAGATACCACTACAACAAACTAAAGTAACAATTTATCTTTTTTACTAGTTTTTTAGCAAATAAATAATCTAAATCGGATAAAAATAATAAATTAATTTAATCATAAAACAATCACGAAAAAATATATATCACAGTAAAAAGTAACTAATTAAATTTTTTTTAACAACTAATAACAGTTTCTTTATTTCACTAATTTCTTTAGCACACTAATAATATAGCCCGGATAAAAAATAACAAATTAATTAAATAGCAAAAAAATCACGAAATAACATAAAGTACAGTAAAAAACAACTAATAGGTATTTTTTATACGTGAGTTTTAACAAAAACTAAGTCGTAATACCTCGATTTTAATTTTTTGGAAACTTGAAGATTTTGTGATTTGGAGCCGAAACGAGCAACCCACTACGAGATAACGCCTTAGCTAGGATGTGGGATCGAGAATGTATACTTTTTGTGGGACCGGTGTGCTTCACTCGAGCTTTTCTTCTTTAACAATAGGAGGGGGGACCGCTGTTTGGTGTTTTTTAATTAGGAGGGGGGGAGGGATTGTTTATGGTTTGGTAGGGAAGGGGATTGGGCACTTTTTATGTAGGTATAGCGCATTAATTAAGATACTATACTATAGCATCTTAATATTAAGAGGTTATAACTTCCCGCTCATTTCAGGTTCAAATATAGCGCCTTAGCTAAAGGCGCTATACTTAAGTCTTGCAAGATCACTGGTCAATAGCCATTCTCTAGGTGCATTTGATTTAGCTTGAATATTTCTATTTCCAGTAAAATTAATAAACTAAATAGAAATCCTTTTGCTTGGGTCCCAGGAGAAAGTATGAGTGGGCATAGTTGGGGCAAACTCGATATCTAAATCGAAATAAAAAATTTTTGGATTTTTGGTTTACAGATTGGATTTTAGATTTAGTTTTAAACTTTTTGAATTTCAGATTGGATATTGGATTGGTACTTCGGATTTATGAATATCCGAAAATTCAAATTTTTTATACTTTATATTTAGTCCATTATAATGTGCCAATAATAATAAGCCCAATCCCCTACACATTAGATATTATCTCATATATTTATTACTAATTACTAAGTTACTATGAGAATACTTTTTATTTGGATATAGCTTTACTATTGCTACTTCCATCGACCTCAGTAATGTCTTTATTATATTTTCTTGATAATGATTTCATTATGTGAAAACTTTATTTGGATGATTACAGTGAAAAAGAGGAACTTTTTAGGTAACTTAATATGAATATTTTATTTAGGTGTTTATTTTTGGAAGAAGAGGAAACATATATATTTATAGACTCAAAATCGAAAATCTGAAATATCCAAACCGATTAATCCAAAATCAAACTTAAAAAATCAGATCCAATCCGAGCTTATTTGGATTGGATTTAAATTATCATTTATTTAATTCGAAAATCGAATATCCAAACCGAAATTTTTATATTCAATCTGAACTGCCTGAACGCTCACCCCTAAAAGAAAGTAGAGTTCAAATGATGAACCTATTGATGCGTTAGAAACTAGATTTCACTAACTACCACTTTCGCCTTGACACTTATACTCAGAGGTAGACCCAGGATTTGAAAGTGGTGGGGCCACCATTGTCGAATAAAATTTTAAGTAAATGTTGGAGCGGGAATCGAACCCAGACAACATACTAAAAGTCAGGTTATGTTCCTCCCCCCCCCCCCCCCCCCCCNCAAAATCGAAAATCTGAAATATCCAAACCGATTAATCCAAAATCAAACTTAAAAAATCAGATCCAATCCGAGCTTATTTGGATTGGATTTAAATTATCATTTATTTAATTCGAAAATCGAATATCCAAACCGAAATTTTTATATTCAATCTGAACTGCCTGAACGCTCACCCCTAAAAGAAAGTAGAGTTCAAATGATGAACCTATTGATGCGTTAGAAACTAGATTTCACTAACTACCACTTTCGCCTTGACACTTATACTCAGAGGTAGACCCAGGATTTGAAAGTGGTGGGGCCACCATTGTCGAATAAAATTTTAAGTAAATGTTGGAGCGGGAATCGAACCCAGACAACATACTAAAAGTCAGGTTATGTTCCTCCCCCCCCCCTCCCTCCCACGGGCCCCCAAAAATCGATCAATACAACTGCTTAAGATTTGAGTCTTAAGGTGCCATATCATGTTATTTCAAATATATACATACAGTTTTTCCCAATTTTTCAGGGGCCAATGACCTTCTACCCTTAAGGGTAGTCCGGTCCATTTTAGAAATTGAGACATATTCTATGATGCTCCACAAGTTGACCCTTGTATATGGCGAAAATCGGGGCTACCCGATTTCATTCTTCGATGGAAAAGGTGATACCACGTCGAGAGGCCAGGACGCCGAGCTCGGGGTCGTGGTTCCTTTCTTATGTCGAGGTCGAGGTCAAAATCATTTGAAGAGGTCAGAAGAAGGCTTACCTCGAGATGATACCGTTATGGTTCAATAACAGAAAGAGTTAGATACCCGCAACGCCCCGAAGATCACGACGTAAATTGCGGAATGGATTGACCCTTGGCGGTTGGACAGTTGTCAATTATGAATTCTTACTGTAATTAGAAGTGTACCTTATTTAGGACTCCCCTATTATATAAAAGGGAGCCCATTTATTTATAGGGGACGCTTTTTAACTGATAAGATAATACATACACTTTCTTCTCTAGCTATTTTGTATTCACTGTTCATCAGAGTTGCTTTGTAACTTGCTATTCCTACTATTCCACCTCGAGCCCGTCAAATCTTGAGGTCGAGATCTGGCTCGCTCAATGGTTTGGCTTATTTTATTCTTCAATTTATATATTTAATTCCTTGTTAGTATTTTGGTATTGGATTAAATAACATATCCTTAAAACGACAATATAAGTTTAATTGTTACTCGAATTTTAGGGTAAACTGTTTGGCTAAGGATAATAGTGATTGTTTCAGTGCTGATTCTGATAACACACGTTATTTTCACACTTGTTCTTGTCAAGAATTTTTGTTCTCAGGTTAAAACATGTCAAATACACAAAACGCACATGTACATGGTGATGATGGTCTTGGATTCCAGGGGGAAAATGATAATGTAATTGCTCCAGGAGCTGGGGTGCCACCGGCTAATCTCGGGGGAGTACCGGTCGATCCAGTCGATATCAGTTCGCACATTTCTTTGAATGTGGATTTAGGCACAGACCCTGAAGAGAGTGTACGCAGGGAAGGCCGATCGGGTGGCCAAGGAACACAGGGCATAGGAGACGGGAGAGTTAGCCTCCAGGTAATATTTGATATGCTACAGGCTCAGTAGGCTGCTATTGCTCAGCTTCAAAGTCAATATAGAACTCCGAGTGTGGTCGAACCAGAGATCACTTGCCGTGCCGAGCCAGTTGCAAAAAGGTCGAATGGTAAAGGTCAGGTACTAATCCTACAATTATGAAGATGCTCGAGGAGCTCACCAAAAGAATCGTGTCGGGAGAGAAGAAAATCAAAGATAATGATAAAAAAGTGGAAACATACAACTCCCGAGTCCTCAGAGTGTAGCTCCAAAGCCCATTCCTAAAATGTTTTGTATGCAGGATATACCTAAATACAATGGGACAATTGATTCTAATGAACACATCACTTCGTACACATATGGGATTAAAGGAAATGACTTAAATGATGACGAGATCAAGTCGGTTTTGTTGAAAGAATTTAGGGAAACTTTTTCAAAAGGAGCAATGATTTAGTATCACAACCTGCCACCGAATTCCAACGAATCATTTGCCATGTTAGCAGACGCCTTCGTGAAGGTGCACGCCGGGGCCATAAAGGTCGCAACAAGGAAATCAAATATTTTAAAGATAAGACAGAGGGGTTATGAAATGCTGAGGGAGTTCGTATCCCGATTTCAAATGGAATGCATGGAGTTGCCACCGGTCATAGATGATTGAGTCGTTCAAGCTTTCACCAAAGGGTTGAACGAACGAAGTTCGATAGCATCATGAAAATTGAAACAAAACTTGGTCGAGTATCCAGCTGTAACCTGGGCAGATGTGCACAATCAATATCAATCGAAGATCAAGGTCGAGGACGACCAATTAGGATCCCCTTGCGGATCAGTACATCTAAACAAGTTAGCAGTTAAAACCAAGAGGGATGTCGACAGGGAACCAAGGTCGAAAAGGGAGTGATATAAACCATATACCGCGGATCGAAGGAACAATGGCTCGGGACGCAATCCCCCCGGAATGATTGAAGGAACGATCAAGGACAAAATTCTCGGGGACTTATGAGTAAAAGCGGTTTCAATAAGCATGTCGATCCTGTGGAGGCACCTCGATTATCGTAATATAACTTTAGCATTGATGCATCAGGCATTGTATCGCCAATCGTAAGGATCAAAGATACTAGATGGCCTAGACTTATACAAAGCGATCCTTCCCAAAGAAACCCAAATTTGATGTGCAAGTATCATGGCACGCATGGTCACAAAAATGAGGATTGCAGGGAATTAAGGGAGGAGGTAGCCCGTCTATTCAAGGAAGGCCACCTTCGAGAGTTCCTCAACGATCGAGCGAAGAACCATTTCAGAGACAAAGACGCTAATAGGATAAATGAACAGGAGGAACCGTAGCATGTCATTCATATGATCGTCAGCGGGGTCGATATTCCACAAGGGCCTGTATTCAAACGCACTAAGGTATCAATTACTAGGGAGAAGCAAACCCGAGATAACGTGCCCTAGGGTTCCTTATCAATCAACGATGAGGAAGCAGAAGACATTTCTCAACTACACAACGACTCTCTGGTAATTTCTATCTTATTAAATAAGGTTCAAGTTAAGCATGTTTTAATGGATCTAGGTAGTTCGGAGAACATCATCCGATGGAGGGTCGTGGAGAAACTCGGCTTGCAAGATCAAATTGTGCCCGTAACTCGGGTCTTAAATGGCTTCAACATGGCCAATGAAACAACTAAAGATGAGATTACTCTACTAGTGTACGTGGCTCGAACCATTCAAGATACCAAGTTCCACGTGATCGAGGGCGACATGAGGTACAATGCCCTACTCGGGAGGCCATGGATCCACAACATGAGGGCAGTTCCTTCAACTCTTCACCAAATGATGAAATTCTCGACTTCGGACGATGAGAAAATAATGTACAGGGAATAGCATGCTGCAAAGGAAATGTTTAAAGTTGACAAGGCAATACCGGTATAAATGTTATCAACCTCGGAAAGGTCGAGCATCAAAGGTAAACAGGAAGTCAAATAGGAATCACAGCCACCAGCTTCAATCGAATCGGGAAAGTAGGAGATAGAAGATGAAGAGGAGGATTTTCTGACCCCTCGAACCTTTATTGTACCCGAAGAATCTGACACCACCAAATCAACTGTCGAGGAGCTGGAACAGGTTATATTGATCGAGTACCTGCCCGAGCGAAAGGTATACCTAGGAACAGGGATTGTTTTGCTTGGTCCCATTTAGACATGATATGGATCCCACCGGAGATAACAACGCATCAGCTAAGCCTTGACCCCAGGTTCAAACTGGTGAAACAAAAGAGAAGGCCCTAGTCTGAGGTAAAGCATGCATTCATCAAGGATGAGGTAACTAAGCTCCTCCAAATAGGGTCCATTCGGGAGGTAAAATACCCCGAATGGTTAGCCAATGTAGTTGTAGTCCCTAAAAAGGGAACAAACTTAGAATGTGTGTAGATTACAAGGATTTTAATAAGGCATGCCCTAAAGACTCTTTTCCACCGCCTAACATCAATCGCATGATCGATGCCACGGCTGGCCACAAGATCCTTACCTTTCTCGACGCCTTTTCCTGGTACAATCAAATTCAGATGAACCTAGAAGACCAGGAGAAGACCTCATTTACCACCAAGTATGGAACATATTGTTACAATGCAATGCTTTTCGGGCTAAAAAATGCAGGAGCTACTTACCAACGCCTAGTAAATAAGATGCTCGAAGAAAAAATAGGTAAGTCAATGGAAGTTTATATTGATTACATGTTAGTTAAGTCCCTGCGCGCAGAGGACCATTTGTCTCATTTGCAGGAAACATTCGAGATTTTGAGAAAATATAACATGAAACTCAACCCCGAGAAATGTGCTTTTAGGGTTGGCTCAGGAAAGTTCCTAGGATTCATGGTGTCAAATCGGGGGATCGAGATCAACCCCGATAAAATAAAGTCCATCAAAGACATCACCGTCGTGGATAGCATAAAAGTCGTGCAGAGGCTAACTAGGCGGATAGATTCTTTAGGCCGATTCTTCTCGAGGTCATCGGATCGAAGCCATGTATTTTTCTCTTTACTCTAGAAGAAGAATGATTTCACCTGGACCCCGGAGTGTCAACAAGCATTAGAGGAATTAAAATGATACCTATCGAGTCCACTATTGTTGCACACCCCGAAGGGAGATGAGAAACTCTACTTATATTTGGCGGTGTCGAAAATCGCGGTAAGTGGTGTCCTAGTTCAAGAAGACCAAGGTACGCAATTTCCCGTTTACTATGTAAGTTGAACCTTAGGGGAAACAGAAACTAGATATCCGTACTTAGAGAAATTAGCACTTGCACTAATAAGCGCTTCTATAAAGCTGAAACCATACTTTCAATGCCACCCCATAAGTATGTTAACCACTTACCCACTTCGTAATAGTTTGCACAAGCCCAAACTTTTGGGTCGATTGGACAAATGGGTCGTCGAACACAGTGGGTACGATATCGAGTATCAACCCCGAACGTCCATCAAGTCTCAAATTTTAGCGGACTTCGTGGTTGATTTCACGCCAACCCTTGCACCCGAAGTTGAAAAGGAACTCTTGTTAAAATCGAGCACATCATCGGGGTTATGGACCCTTTTTACAGTCTGCGCTTCTAGGGGTCCGGGCTAGGCATTATTTTGAAGCCACCCACAGGAAGCACTATTAGACGTCGAGAAAACTCCTCAACACGAAGACATTAGGTTTTAAAGCACGCGTTGCACTCTTCTTCACTTAGATAGGTTTTTATCCCAAATGGGTTTTTCCGGCGAGGTTTTTAACGAGGCAACAATTATCTACTACCTGAGGAAAATTCAACAATATCCAAGGCTTCTTTTCAATCAACCTCAAATACTGGGGGGCATCACCCTTGGAGGTTATATTTTCGAGAAAAATACTTGATGTAAAAGGGTCTTGATAGGGAAACTTTGTAATGGGCCAAACGATCGAGTGAAACGTGTCCATATAGATTAGTCGAGCCCCGATGGCAAAACATGTACAGAAGCATTCTTTCTATATCAACCACTTTGTGTCTCAAAGAAAATTTGCTACTATACGAGCTCTATACTTATGATTTTGTGGGAAATGGCTCAAGGGACAAGAACAAATATAGCTCAAACACTCGGGGACTGTCATCGATAATCAACATGTTCGAGTTATCTAAACTCAAATTCATAAGACCTCAAGAGGCGCCCCTCGATCTATTGGTCAAGGCCATCTTTCTCGGGGACTAACACCTCGATAAAGTTTAAAGTGTTATTGCGAAATAAGCCTAGAGGCATACCCAAAGGCTACGGCCAAATTAATGCAACTCGGAGACGTCCGAACCTGAAATGAAAGTAGGCCTTTTTGAAAAACCGGTTAGAAAGGCTACCCTCGGCAAATAATAAAAATTTCTTCGATAAAATCGGCCCTCAAAAAACTTTAAGAGGTACCAAATTTCCTTAACACAAACGTACTAAGGCACAAAATCAAAGGGGTCTCAATCGGCATCGGACCCTCAAAAAACCCAATGGGTAAAAATACATGCTAAGTCATAACGAAATTTTTACTAAGTCTTTTAAGATGAAAAGGGGGAAATAATAGCCATCTTTTAGAATCCATAACGGCCCGATCTAAAAGAGCCTAAGGGCTAGTACACTTAGGATTCGAGATCTTGTTCTCACTCAATCCGAACCCAAGGTTTCGATTATCCCGATCCCAAGTAAATAATAACTTAATCATGGCTCGGGGACTCACCGTTATACGGCACAAACCCTTAAGGGTTTATGACTCGAAGTTCAAACCTTATTTGAACTCGACCATGGTAATTTCAAGGAAGCCACCCGAGACAAAATATCGAACACACAGTTCAAAGCATGAGACTATGCTAAAATCTTGCAAGGCAAAAAACATGTTCATATAAATTGAGAAGACATTCAAGAAAAAATTTCTTTTATATATGTGTACAAGAGACCGATAGGGGTCTTACAAAAAGAAAAAGAAAAACTCCTAACTATGCCCCGGGTTGGTTTCTCCCTTGGGAGCGGCTTCTCCTTCGGGCCCCTCATCATTGCCGGACTCGCCTTGGCTGCCTTCATCATCATCATCATCATCGGAGGAGACGAGAAATTTGGTATCATCTTCGAGCGCCTTTTCTTGAGCTATCTCTTCAGAGAGGTCGTAACCTCGAGCGTGAATTTCCTCGAGGGTCTCCCTCCGGGATTGGCACTTGGACAAATCATTGCTCCGTCGATCTCGATCGGAAGCCTCCCTTAGCAGAGTTTGAGAAGCTTCAGCATCATCCAAGTATACGGCTATAGTTTTGTCAGTCGCGACCTTGGTCTTCCCGACCTCAACCTTAGCCTCAGCAAGCTCTGCCTCGAGTTCTGTTGGTCCAAATCGCACACGCAAGTATACGTGGTCGTAGAAAGTAATACAATGTTAAATCGAATGTCGAACTCATAGGGACTTGCGTAAACTACTTATTGAATCACTCTAATTGCTATTTAATCGAGCCAAAACAAAATCCAAGAATATAACTAATTTATTCTACGATTATATGAACTAATTATCAAGTAACGAGAATATTGTTGTGTATTCAATAGAGACAAATATTCC
>ML413390.1:150628-184280 GCA_005239525.1 Nicotiana knightiana
AGCTCAAAGTGCCCAGTGATTCTGGGCTTCACTATGCTAGATGTGACATTAGCAATACTTGGCATTTCCACCTCCTGAACAGCCATGTGTTGTTCCTCTGCCATGTTCACAGGAAATCGGATGAAGTCCTGAATATTGTCTGTATCTCTTGCTTCTCGCAATCTCCTGTGAAATGATCTCTCAGGTTCGGGGTCAAAGCCGTCAAGTCTATCCTGGCTTCTGACCCTACGCATTCACTCGAAGTTCCTGAGATTAGAGCAAAAATCACGTGACGTTAGACTCAATGAAATAAACAATTAAAGCAAGTAACTAACTAGTAGTCTATATTCAAATCCTCGGTAACGGCGCCAAAAACTTGTTGGTCCAAATCGCACACGCAAGTATACGTGGTCGTAGCAAGTAATATAATGTTAAATCGAATGTCAAATCCACAAGGACTTGCGTAAACTACTTATTGAATCACTCTAATTGCTATTTAATCGAGCCAAAACAAAATCCAAGAATATAAATTTATTCTATGATTATATGAACTAATTATCAAGTAACGAGAATATAGTTGTGTATTCAATAGAGACAAATATTCCAGGGTTGTGATCAATTCACCATTCGTATTGCATTGTAATTAACTCTGCCTTTTGTATAATTCACTCATGGTTGCTAATTAATCGATAATTTCTCTCGTAGCCTTCTCCCGAAGTACTACTCGCCTATTCTCAATAGATTAACGCCTATATTTCTATGAAATTGATCTATTAGAACGCACTAAGATAACGATGTTTAATTAAGCATAGTGACTAGGTATATTCCTATCCTAACCACAAATCCGCTCCCCTGAAGGGTTAAGATCGCGCTCTCTTCAATTCTTCTCTAATCTATATACGGCTTTCCCAAGCATAACATAGATAGTATATAGAACCTAATTGCTGGCCAAACAATTAAGCAATTAAACGTAGAATAGAAGAAACAACCATATATTGAGCGAATTATAATCAAGGTTAAGTTAATATCGAATAAAAATATTCATGGCTAAACCACAACCCCAGAACAATGGGTGTTTAGCCACTCATACTAGAATTAAACAATTGCATAAGTTTTGCATAAATGGAAAATACTAGATTAAGATGAAGAAAACTGATAATCCTTTGCTTCCTTAATGATCTTGTGTGTATATTCTCTCCAAAAATGGCATCCCCCTCTCAAAGTTGTGTTTTTGGGTCTATTTATATGTTTGGGATAAACCCTAAACGTGTAGGAGACTTCTATTCCAACCGGAAAACACTTTAAACCTTCAAAACTCGGAAATTACCGGACCAAGGTCCCCAGGCATTAAGCCCCAAACGCCCAGCTAAATCCTGGGTATGCCAGGCTTTTGGGCTCTAACGCCCCACTAACGCCTAGGTATGGCTGGAGTTTGAGCTGAAATGCCCGGCTAACACCGGGTTATGCCAGGCTTTTGGGCTAAAACTCCCAGCTATGGCCCGGGTCACTCCTTTTTAACTCTTGAGTGTATTTTTGACATTTATACACCCTTTTAGCTCGGCTTCCATCTCCTATTCACCTACACATGAAATAGACTCCATTATGCACATATAACGTGTATTTTTATCACAAAAGCACATAAAATGTAAGATATATGATGCTTAAAACTATGGATTCTAGCCACGCATCAAGTTCATCGATCATTTTTTCTTGGGCTGAACTTTTCTCTTTATCCTCGAAGTTAGGCCTCGGCCGATGCCAGTCTGGACAAAGCGGCCTATTTCTCCGCAGCCAGGCGGCCCATGTTCTCCTTCCACCGATCGCAGTCGGCCTTGATCTGATCGACTCCCTTCAAAGCAGCTCGATCCTATCCAGTTTTTGCTGCAGCTGAGATACTGAAGTATTAGCCTCCACAGATGGGTCGAGTACGCCATACTCTTTCAAAATGATAGTTACCTGCTTGTCTAGATCGGCCTCATCCTTACGAGCCTTGGCCAATTCTTCCCGAAGGTCTTTGAGCTCCTCCTCCTTTTGACTGCAAAGGAGCTTCAAAGTTTTCCTCTCCTCCGAGGTCTTCTGGAGATCGGCCTCACATTGACTCAGGTCGGCCCTAAACTTGGTAAAGGCCTACATAGGAAGAAAGATACAAGTTAGGGTAAATGGAGAAGAAGGAGAAGAAAATTGCAATGATAGGAATTAATGCTTACTCGGGATAAAAGGCGTTAAGCGTCTACAAAAAAGGTAGAGGCGTCGTTAAGATCAGCGGCGTCATCAACCCTGGTAAAGAAATCCCAGAAGGGATCCTCTTCATTGGGGACCCCACCTAAGTCAGGCATCTGCAGAGCCTGAGCCTCCCTTATGGCTTCCTCAGCCGGTAGAGAGGGAGAGTGACCTATTGGCATAGCCCCGAGCAAATCAGTCGGGGCACTCTGTTTAGCCTTGGGGATCTCAGAACCGCCCCCCTTCAGTGTGCTTGCTGATGGCCGAGGAATAATCTCGACCTCAAGCAATACAGGGGTTTTGCCCCCATTTTTATTCGAAACCTCCTCATCACGAGGCAGGGTCTTCGACTCAAAGGGCTTCGCAGCTTCAACCGGCTTCCTGACTCGAACCACCAGCGCCGAATTTTCATCCTCGTCTTCTTCTTCTTCCAGCTGGTGGACCGATTTTATATCCACAGGAATGAAATTTCTCCTGCATCTTTGAGTTGGAGCCTTTTTTATCACGGGGGTCTTCGGGCTTCGAGATCCTTTTCCTCTTATTATCTTCCCCGATTTCGGAATCAGGGACTCGATCTCTTCCCCAAGCGGAGCCATCCTCATTTCAGAGAAATCTCCAATGCCTATATTGAGGAAAATCAAATATGAGTAAAAAGACATCTACGATAAAGAGGAATGAATAAAAAGCTTTCAAGATGAACTTACCATGATGTTTGGCTTCCCATTTTCCCCTCGACAAGTCACGGCAGCGGCGCTCGTTATAAGAGGAGGTAGCGACTAGTTTTCGGACCCAATCTTCGAGGTCAATGACCGCATGAGGCATCCAAGTGACCGCTGCGAAATAGATGAAGGTGTCACGTAATGCAAAAATGGAGTGCGAAGGTTAATGGTTAAAATTCACTTACATTTGGGCTCCACTTCTCTGGGAACGATATTTTCTCCTCTAGGATGATATCGCAGGTCCTCACTCGTACGAACCGGGTCATCCAACCCTGATCCTTATCCTCATCGTTGCTGGAAAAAAATGCCTTGGTCGAACGGCGTTGGAGCTTGATCAACCCTCGAAAAAATTGAGGTCAATATAATCGAATGAGATGGTTGAGGGTGAACTCCAGCCCCTCAGCCTTGCTGGAAAAGAAAAAGAGCATGATCACTATGCGCCAGAAAGAAGGGTGGATCTGGCCAGGGGTGACCTGGAACCTCTTGCAAAAATCGAGGACAATTGGATCGCTGGGACCCAGTGTGAAGGGGTAAGTGTAGACACTTAGGAACCCCTCCACGTAAGTGGTGATACTCTCCTCGAGAGCGTGGATCGATACCATGACCGCGTCCCCCCCAGACATAATCTCTCTTCATGGCCTCGAGGTGTTTCTCTGTTATCGAGCAGATATATCTCGATACGTGCTCACATCGGTCAGGGATCGATGGGGGATTCTCGACTTTGAAGCTGTTCTTGGTAACACAAGGGCCAGGAACAATCTCGTGGAGGGCCGAAGCTTTATCATCAGCCGACCGGGAAGAAGAGGAGGAAGCTTTCTCCTTTTGAGGAACGGTTTTGGAAGTGTTCGCCATTGATTCAGCTTAAAGGAAGCAGAAAGATGTAGAGTTTGATATTTTTGGTGCTAAAAGAGGTTGGATCAACAGGTAATGAAAGAGAGAGATGAAGAGAGGAAGAGATAAGGAACGTTTGAAGGAGGACGCAAAGTTTTTGATTCAAATAAGAAGCCCTGTATTTATAGGCATACGGTGATGGATCGGCGGCGCTAGTGACCGATCGCCATTGGCAAGCATTTAATATTTTGGGGAAATGAACTGATGGGACGTTTGGTCACCTCTAGAGCTTACGTCACGGGGATGATATCACCATCGGGGTCTCCGAAAAATCTAGGTTCAAGTTGTTTCTTATCATTTCACTCTAAAAACGAGGGGACTATCTGTACACGATGGAAATCGGGGCTACCCGATATCATTCTTCGATGAAAAAGGTTATACTACATCGAGAGGCCAGGACGCCGAGCTCGGGGTCGAGGTTCCTTTCCAATGCTGAGGTCGAGGTCGAAATTATTTGCCGAGGTCGGAAGAAGGCTTACCTCGAGATAATACCGTTATGGTTCAATAACAGAAAGAGCTAGATACCCGCAACGGCCCGAAGATCACGGCGTAAATTGTGGAATGGATTGACCCTTGGCGATTGGACAGTTGTCAATTATGACTTCTTACTATAATTAGAAATGTACCTTATTTAGGACTCCCGTATTATATAAAGGGGAGCCCATTCATTTGTTGGGGACGCTTTTTAACTGATAAGATAATACATACACTTTGTTCTCTAGCTATTTTGTGTTCACTGTTCATCAGTGCTACTTTGTAACTTGCTATTCCTACTATTCCACCTCGAGCCCGTCATAGCTCGAGGTCGAAATCTGGCTCGTGCACTGGTTTGACTTATTTTATTCTTCAATTTATATATTTAATTTCTTGTTTATCAGTTGGTATTGGATTAAATCAGATATCTTTAAAACCACAATATAAGTTTAATTGTTACTCGGATTTTAGGGTAAACAACCCTCACGAGCCTATATACCCTTGGTCTTTACCCAGTATGTGTATGGCGGTATACAATGCTTTAATTTAGATTTCCTATTTTTTTTATTTTTTTTGTCTTCGGCTATATTTGTGGTTTAATTATTTAGTATATGGATTTTATAGGGATATTCATTCGAACCCAAATCTATTTGACCCATCCAGCTCATCCAAGGTTGGGTTGGTCATCGACCCGCCCATTTGTCGAACTCAACCTATCTTGACTCAACCCATTTAAACCCATCTAAAGTTCGGCTGGTTTTTAGTCCTAATTGAATAAGAAGAATTAATCCAATTAGCCTCCCACCCAACCGATTAAACTAAAAATAGCCGATGAAGGTATAATATATGCATAATTTATGTATTATATGTGCATACTTATGTATAATCAATGTATAAACTATATATACGGCTAGCAAAAGTAAACAATGAATATGGTCGGCTATTTATATAAAAAATCCATTGAATAATGAGTAACTTTGCTAAAATATCTTTAGAATAACTTTTTTTTATTTGATATGTTATATATGACTATAACAAAAAAAAAAGTCTTTTGATAAGTAACCAATTCATAAGAAAATAATACATATTATTAAAGCTTGGTAAAAATTGGGCAGATTGGACTGGTCGGATCGTTACAGCTCTTCCTAGGAAGCCTTTCAACTGTGGACCAGCTTCAACAAATCCCTCCGTTGTGGCGTTATAGGTTTGAGTAGCTTAACCTTTTTAAGATAATACCAAATGTGTCTTGAAGTAGTAAATTGCAAAAACTGAATATGTAAAACTAACTGTGGCTATGCTATTTGACCATACGTTTTTTTACATCGAACGACCATAGCCAACTCATGTGCTCTAGTCTCTACATATTTAGGTACTCCTATGTTTTATTTCATAAGTACGACATTACTTCCCTTGCAAGAATTTGGAAGTCAATTAATATCCTCAAAGAAGCTTCTACGGAATTGTTTATGAATTGACTATTCTCGTTTGGATCAAATATTCAAAATTGACTATGTACTTAAATAAGCTATAATTCTTCATTTTTTTTTCTTTGAACTAAAAGTCGACCAAAACAACATTCATCCCCTGTCCAAACAATCCTGAATTCGTATATCCCAATTTTCTTTCAACATGTTCAAACGGTTAATCTGTGGAAATTTCCATCATCATCTCAAAGACAATGATATTGATGAAACTAATTTGTTGAGTCCTTGCTCAACTACCAAAAAAAACAAGAGGAAGTTCTTGTCAAGAACCAGAAAAAAGATAAACCCATATGCAAACAGGGGCCTTGATAAGTTTTCTGCACTTTTGGCTGATCTGGAGGAAAAGAAACAAAAGGTTTACACCCAAATGGGCTTGGACGATGATATCTCTTTGGTTCGTTTTGTTTTTTCTAATTCCAATGAATGCAAGACCATTGTAATTGTCAAGAAAAAACAAACCACAAATGATACTCAAAAGACACACAACAATCCAAAGGAAATAGCAAATGAAGATCAAGAACCTAAAGCAGAATCTAAGAGAACGTTGTCTCAATATAATTACTTGCTAATGACAATGATATTGATATTGATTTTATTAGCTATTTATGGAAGGTCTTTTGCAATATTGTGTACTTCAATTGGGTGGTACTTAGTTCCCTCCTTCACACTTCAGAGGGATCTCAAGCTCAAACCACAATTTTAAGACCAAAATGGAAGGAGGAATATGAACGCCAAAACTTTTACAAGTGAAGGATCAATTGGTGAAGATCATTTTAAGTTAATTTTCTTGTACATTCTTTTGTTCCTCTTCTGAATTTTGATTTTTTTCTTTTCTAAACTAAAGATTGTAAATTCTTTTATTAATATGTAGATGTTGTTGTTACTCTTTGACTTTGTTCTTTTCTTCTATGTAAATCTTGACTAGGTTAATGACTAAGTTATGCTGGTTGTATAATATATTGTAGCAAGACTTCTTGTGTTCGACAGACTTGAAATGCACTACTATTGTTTTTTGATTATACACATTAAAAAGAAACCAGATTTAGGATTCATGTACACAGGTTCCCTAATGATCATATAACAATGACTTTTATTTTACCTAAATCATATAATTATGTTTTATAACAGAAAAATTAAAAACTGGAACAATCAACTTTCCTATGCAATATTTTTTTACTGTATATTTTTTATGTTTTATTTTTAATCTAACAATATTAACCCAATTAAAAAAAGGAGCGACTACCTGCCCTGAATTAAAATCCATATGCATAAAGTAAAGTAAAATATGTTGAAGAAACGTAAGTAAACTCTTCCCCGCCCCACGCCAACAAATAATACACTATTTATACTATTATATATACTTTTTTTTTTTTTAAGATTTTCATCAAAATTGATAGTAATTATTGTCTCCGGAGTTATATAATTTTGATTATCTATCTCCTTATATGTACCTGTTATCTTTTTTCCCTCGTAATCTCATGCAAAGTATTGGAGAAAGAAAGAATATTACTTTGGAAAGCCATACAATTTTATATATATGTATGTATGTAGTAACCACTTGTCACTTCACATATTTTATAAATATTTTTCTTGTAAAACTCCTTTAGAATAAAACTTCTTCCTTTAAATTTTACAAATTCCTTGAGTTGGGTGGGGTCCTTTTTTAATTTGGTCAATATTTATGAGATTAAGAAAAACTATGGAGTAAATAGTATGAAAACATTTACCTATTTATATTATATTATAAACTTATTTAGTCATACTAGAGAGATTATCACTTGTTTACATTCCGTGCACAAATTTACGAATTATATACAAATAAATGATAATTAAATTTCCTTAATAACATGACATTTAATTAGTAATAAGCGATACATACGCCTACAGTTAGTCACCCTATCCACTCGCTAATCAATCCATCCACTTGCTTAAAATTACTAAAGTTGTTTGAAAAAATCAAACATTTGTTTAAACAACTACCAAAGTTATTTAAGCAACTTAATCAGTTGTTTAAGCAACTACTAGAGTTGCTTAAATGACTCAATCAGTTGTTCAATTCAATTACATTTTACTTTTTGACTTCATCGGTATGTGATTTGTGCGTATATTTTTTAAAAATATAAGATATTGTTGATGCATGTTAATCACGGATTTTAAAAGGTAACAAACAGCTAGAGATACAACTAGTTTGGTAATTAGCAAACTATAATTAATCTGGGTAAAATAGTTTGTAACATAGTATATATAAGAAAAAATCCCAAAACGTTGTGCACGGGTGTAACGATTCCACCGGTCGCTTGGTGTATTTGAGCCTTGTTTCCCTATTTATGTTTGAAGTTATTTCGTACGACATTATTTGTTGATATTGAGTTGTTTATGATTCAAGTCGTTTGAAGGCTGATACGCGTAAGAAGGGCTTGTTTGAGTTTTGATTTGCATATTTTGAGATAAGTAACACATCTAAACTTGAATTTGAGGGCATTTAACCCTGAGAACTACGTTATATAAAAGATATTGGGGTGACATACACGCTAGGTGACGGGCGTGCGTGTGTGCACTGGTGTGTTCATGGTTTGGGGAGGTCTTTAGGCTATTACCGGGCTTGTTTTGCTATCATATCATGTTATTCCCGTGTTTCCTCTACTTGTTTGGTTATTTGAATTGTGATTCATGTTAGACATCATGTCTAGGCTAAGTGTTAACTGTTTGAGACTTGTTAGGGATATTCTTGTTGTTTCTAAGTTACGTACATTATTTGCACACATTTTCTCAGTCATGATATTATATCCGTTTATGATATCTTTGTCTCCATACTTCTTATTTGATCCCTCGCATGTTGTTGATACCGCTTAAGGTAACACTATTAAACTGAGTATTTGAGATGTGTTTATCTGAGACGTGAACATGAAATGACTGAGTTTGGTCCTTAGAGTCGGTTTGGTATTGATTTTAAGGTGACACAAATGTCAGGCCCATATTAGGCCAAGTGTTATTATTTCCGGGCCCGTGCACCAGACCTCACTACTGGGCTAAATGATTATGATTAGCGCTTGGGCAGGATCGGCCCCTTTAGAGTCTGACATGCCAGCAATAGCTGCCCTATTGTCCGCAGTCTTAAAGTTCTCTTTCTATTATCTTTATCTTTACCGTTATTTTGTTATGGCGTTTGTATTAGAGGATTTTCCTAGTATCTTTTTATTCATTAGCGCTCGTGTACTCGTTGACACCAGATTTTGGGGTTGGTTGTAGCAGCGTTATGATTTAATACTCGGATACTTTATGATATTCTTCTGTTATTGAGTTATTTGACCATGTTTATTCGACTTCATTGTTATCATGTGACTATTGGCTTACCTAGCGGTTTAGGTTAGGTGCCATCACAATTTGTGAATTTTTAATCGTGACAAGTTGGTATTAGAGCCCTAGGTTGCTTAGGTCTCATGAGTCACGAGCAAGTTTAGTAGAGTTTTGCGGATCGTTAAGACGTATGTACTTATCTTTAAGAGGCTAATGGACTATTAGGAAACTTCACTTTCTTGCATTCTTATCGTGCAAATTTGTTATTTCTGAAGTTTGAAACTTGACTCTTTTATTCTTTCACAGATGGAGATGAAACGTGCGACCAGATCAGGCGGACGGCCACCAGTACCACCAGTTAGGGCCGTGAGAGGCCGGTGTCGTAGTAGAGGCCGAGGTGTGGCTCGTACTACAGCTAGACCAACACCTGTGGAACCACCAGTTGCTCCAGCTGACGAGCAGGTACCAGATGTTGTTGAGCCGGTGGGACCAGCTCAGGCACCCGTTGCCTTCAGGAGGCCTTAGCCCAGGTTTTGACCGTGTACACGAGCCTGGATAAGGCGGTTTTGGTTCCAGCTACACTAGCCGCTTCACAGGCGGGGTGAGGTTCCCAAACACTCGCCGCCCGAACTCCTGAGAAACTAGCTCAGGGATTCTAGACACCTTGGATACTACCAACCCAGTCTATTGTTGTTGCTCGGGCCGAGGTTATCCCACCTATGAGTGATGAGGAGCAGAAGAGATTGGATCAGTTCGGAGGCTTAAGCTTCCAGAGTTCAGCGGGGAGGAGTCAAAGGATGCTTAGGACTTTCTATACATGTGTCAGCGAATTCTTCGCACGACGGGTATTTTGGAGACTAGTAGATTTGCATTTACTACTTTTCATCTAGGTGGGGAAACCTACAGATGGTGGAAGGCCTATGAGTTGATTAGGAAAGTTGGCACAACACCACTTATATGACATGAGTTTCTAGTTCTCTTCATATAGAAGTTTGTTCCACAGACTCGCAGAGAGGAGCTGCGTAGAGATTTTGAGCAGCTGCACCAAGGAGATATGACTGTGACTCGGTATGAAATGAAATTCGCAGATTTGTCGCAGCATGCTATATGATTGGTTCCCAGAGAGAGAGAGAGAGAGGATCAGGAGGTTCGTTGATGGCTCAACTATGGCTACGTTATAGTTTGGCCGAGAGGCTGAGACGGATGCTAGGTTCGACCAGGTGGTCGAGATTGCTAGGCACTTAGAGTCGGTTCGCAAGCTTGAGCGCGAGGAGCAGGAGGGCAAGAGGCCCCGTGGATTTGGTAATTTCAGTGGTACCTCATCTGGAGGTCAGTTACATCATGACAGAGGTTGTCCTTACAGGCTCTCACAAATGGCTCTTCCAGATCATCGTGGTGCATCAGCTAGTCATGATTCATATAGTACTCGTCTTGTTTAGTCATCTTTCAGTGCATTTCCAACTTAGAGCTCGTACCATGCCCTTTCAGTTCAGGGTTCATCAGTACCGGGTTTTTCAAGTGGCTATTCTAGTTCCCGAGGTTCGATGGAGGCCTCACCGTCATTTCCGGCTTGGGGTTGTTATAATTATGGAGAGTTAGGTCATTTGAGGAAGTATTGTCCCCATGATTATAGAGGTCCAGTACAGTAGGGAGGCCAGTTTATGACCCCTGGACCAGTTTCTATGCCACCCGCTCAGCCAGCTCGGGGTGGAGATCGTATGGGTCGAGATCGCCCTAGAGGGGGAGGTCAGACAGGTGGTGGTCAGGCTCGATGCCATGCTTTTCCTGCCAGGCTAGAGGCAGTTGCTTCAGACGTAGTGATGACAAGTATTGTTTTAGTGTGTCACAGGGATGCTGCAGTATTATTTTATCCTGGTTCCACTTATTTATATATGTCCTCATACTTTGCTCATTATTTGGATATGTCCCGTGATTCCTTAGTTATATGTGTTCATGTATCTACATCAGTGGGTGATTTTATTATTGTGGACCGTGTATATCGATTGTTTGTGGTGACTATTGGGAGATTGGAGATGAGAGTTGATATTTTACTGCTTAGGATGATTGATTTTGACATGATTTTAGACATGGATTGGTTGTCACCATGTCATGCTATTTTAGATTGTCACGCTAAGACCGTGACAATGGTGATGCCGGGGTTTCCTAGGGTTGAGTGAAGAGGTTCCCTGGACTATGTTCCCAGTATAGTGATTTCATATTTGAAGGCTCAACGAATTGTTGAGAAGGGATGTCTGGCATATTTGGACTTTGTGAGGGATGTTAGTGGTGATACTCCTACCATTAAGTGAGTTCAGGTAGTGAGAGTCTTCCCGAATGTATTTCCTGCAGACTTTCTGAGCATGCCACCTGACAGGGACATCGATTTTGGTATTGATCTGGTGCCAGGAAATTAGCCAATATCTATTCCTCCGTATCTATGGAAACAACAAAGTTGAAAGATTTAAAGGAACATCTTCAAGAGTTGCTTGATAAGGGCTTCATCAGGCCTAGTGTGTCGCCTTGGGTGCACTGATTTTATTTGTGAAAAAGAAGTATGGTACTATGTGGATGTGCATTGATTATAGACAGTTGACCAAAGTTACAATTACGAATAAGTACCCACTGCAGCGCATTGATGACTTATTTGATCAGCTTCAAGGTGCCAGAGTGTTCTCTAAGATTGATTTGAGGTCTGAGTATCATCAGCTAAATATCTGGGATTCATATATTCTAAAGTCGATAGTCAGAACCCGCTATAGTCACTACGAGATTCTTGTGATGTCTTTTGGAGTGACGCCCAACAGCCTTCATGCACTTGATGAACAGTGTATTCCATCTATATCTTGATTTGTTCACCATCGTGTTCATTGATGACATAGGTATAATCTCGGAACCGGGAGGATCATGAGAAACATTAGAGGGTTGTACTCCAAACTTTGAGGGAGAATAAGTTGTATGTTAAATTCTCCAAGTGTGAGTTTTGGCTTGATTCTTTGGCATTCTTGGGGAACATGGTGTCTAGTGAGGGGATCAAGGTAGATCCTAAGAATATTGAGGTAGTTCAGAGTTAGCCTAGACCGTCATCAGCTACAGAGATTCTGAGTGTCTTGGGTTTGGCCGGATATTATCACCGTTTTGTGGATGATTTCTCGTTCATTGCTGCATATTTGACTAGATTGACCAGGAGGGTTCCCCATTCAGGTGGTCTGATGAGTGTGAGGAGAGCTTTCAGAAACTCAAGACTACCTTGACCATAGCTCCAGTTCTAGTTTTTCTATCAGCATCGGGTTCATATACAGTTTAATGTGATGCTTCGCAAATTGGCATCGGGTCTGTCTTGATGTAAGATGGTAGGATGATTCCTTATGCTTCGCGTCAGCTGAATCCCCGTGAGAAGAACTACCGTGTTCATGATTTATAGTTGGCAGTCATTGTTCACACATTGAAGATTTGGAGGTACTAACTCTACGAACGTGTCTTGTGATGTATTCATAGATCATCGGAGTCTGCAACACTTATTTAAGCAAAAGGATCTAAACTTGAGGCAGCGGAGATGGTTAGAGATGTTTAAAGACTATGATATCACCATTTTGTATCATCCCGGGAAGGCCAATATGGTGGCCGATGTCTTGAGTAGAAAGGCTATGAGTATGGGTAGCCTTGCATATAATCCAATTGATGAGTCGCCGCTTGCATCAAATGTTACAGCTTTGGCCAATCAATTCATGAGGTTGGATGTTTTGGAGCCTAGCCAGGTTCTTGCTTGTGTGGTTTATCGGTCTACCTTGTATGAATGCATCGGAGTGCGTCAGTATGACGACCCCCATTTTCTTGTCCTTAAGGAAATAGTGCAACACGGTGATACCAAGGAGGTTTCTATTGGAGATGATGGGGTGTTGAGGATGCTGGGTCAGATTTGTGTGCCCAATGTAGAGCAGTTGTGTGAGTTGATTCTTGAGGAGGCCTACAGTTTGCGGTATTCCATTCATCCGGGTGCCGCGAATATGTATCAGGATTTGAGACAATACTATTGGTGGAGAATAATGAAGAAATATATAGTAGAGTATGTGACTCGGGGCTTGAATTGTCAGCAGGTGAAGTATGAGCATCAGAGCAATTTGCTTTAGAGACTTGAGATTCCCGAATGGAAGTGGGAGCGTATTTCCATGGGTTTCATTGTTGGGATCCCATGGACTTTGAATAAATTCTACGCAGTGTTGGTTATTATGGATAGACTGACCATGTTTGCACACTTCATTCTGGTTGTGACAACCTATTATCAAGAGCAGGTAGCTCAAATCTATATCTGTGAGATTGTTCGTCTCTATGGTGTGCCGGTTTCCATTATCTATGGTCAAGGCACACAATTCATATTGAAGTTTTGGAGAGAAATGCATAGAGATTTAGGTAAACGGGTTGAGTTGAGTAGCGCATTCAACCCCCATACGGGTGAACAATTCGAGCACACCTTTTAGATCTTGGAGGATATTCTAGGCTCCTGTGTTATGGATTTCAGGGGTTCATGGGATTAGCTCTTATTGTTTGCAGAGTTTTCCTACAACAACATCTACCAATCGAGTATTCATATGGCTCCTTATGAGGCTTTATATTAGAGGCGATTTCGTTATCCAGTTGGTTGGTTTGAGACGGGAGAGGCTAGGTTGTTGGGTACTGATTTGGTTCGGGATGCCTTGGAGAAAGTCAAGTTGATTCAGGATCATCTTCGTGCAACACAGTCCAGATAGAAGAGTTATGCTGAAAGGAAGTTTTCTGATGTTGCATATATGGTGGGCGAGAAGGTGTTACTCAGAGTTTCTCCCATGAAGGGTGTCATGAGGTTCAAAAAGAAGGGGAAGTTGAGCCATAGGTATATTGGTCCTTTTGAGGTGCTTGAGAGGATTGGAGAGGTGGCCTATAGCCTTGCATTGCCACCTAGAGTATCGGGTGTTCATCCAATGTTTCATGTTTCTATGCTCCAGAAGTATTACGGTGATATGTCACATGTTTTGGATTTCAGCACAGTTCAGTTAGATGGATATTTGATTTATGATGTGGAGCCAGTGGCCATTTTGGACCGGCAGATTCAAAAATTGAGATCGAAGAATATAGAATCAGTGAAAGTTCGTTGGAGAGGTTAGTCGGTTGAGTAGGTTACTTGGGAGGACGAGCGGGAGATTTAGATTAGTTATCGACACCTATTTGAGACTCCGGGTATAGTTCTTGATCTACTCGAGGACGAACGTTTGTTTAATAGGGGGAGAATGTAAGGGTCCGATCGATTATTTTGTGTATTATAACCACATTCCCCTACTTATCACTCCTTCTACGTTTATTTGTTGTTATGTGACTTTTCGAGGTGGTTAGATTGGTTTCGGGGAGGTTTCAGAGTGAATTGTGACACTTAGTCCCAAGGTTGGAAGCTTAAGTTGAAAGAATTAACCGGAGTTTGACTTTTATGGACGATTCCAGAATGGAGTTTTGATAGTTCTGATAGCCTTGTATGGTGATTATGGACTTAGCGTATGTCCGGCTATTGATTTGGAGGTATGTAGGCTAGTTTAAGGTTTTTTTGGCGAAAGTTGATAAGTTGAAGGTTTGGAAGTTTGAGAGGTTTGTCCGAGAGTTGACTTTATTGATATCGAATTCGGATTTTTGTGCTGGGAGTTGGAATAGGTGCATTGTTCATTTGGGACTAGTGTGCAAAATTCGAGGTCATTCGGAGTTGAATTGATATGGTTCTGATGAGTGGTGATTTTACCACTAATTTTAGCCTCTTTTCATTAGATTTGCATCCTTCAATGATAACTTGAGGTCGTTTATAGTGTGTAATTGCTCGAATTTCAGGGAATGATTCCACGAAGTGATTGGTGTTGAATTGAAGTGGAGTTGAGCATAAATGGGTGAAAAATGTACAAACAATTCTCCAGTGATTCCGCACCTGTGGATTCTTGGCTGCTGGTGTGACCTCGCACCCGCGGAGAACTGAACGCACCTACGAAGATAGATCAACGGTACAAAATGTGCACCTGCGAAGTGGTCTACGCACCTGCGGAAGCGCAGGTGCGATGTTTTGGCCGCATCTGCAGAAATACTCCTGTCACCCAGAATTCGCACCTGCGTTATGGAAGCCGCTTCTGCGGAATCGCACCTGCGAGAATTCTTTCGCAGGTGCGATCATCGGGCATCAAGTCTGGACAGATTTTCACACATCCAAGTGTGTGTGCAAACCCTAGCTTCCACAAATGTTTTCTCTCTTCTTCTCTACTCAAAAATATATTTACAATGCCAAAAGATATGCCAAAAGATATGCTAGGTCGAGTATATGTGAGTTGGGGTTGAGAAATTGTGATTTTACAATTCTCTCCAGACTTGATGCCCGATGATTGCACCTGCGGAAGAACTCTCGCAGGTGCGGTTCCGCAGAAGCGGCTTCCATAACACAGGTGCGAATTCTAGGTGACAGGAGTATTTCCGCAGATGCGGCCAAAACATCGCACCTGTGCTTCCGTAGGTGCTTGGACCACTTCGGAGGTGCGCATTTTGTGTTGTTGATCTATCTTCGCAGGTGCATTCAGTTCTCCGCAGGTCGCCAAGAATCCGCAAGTGTGGAATCACTGGAGAGTTTTTTGTACATTTTCACCCATTTGTGCTCAACTCCACTTCAATTCAACACCAATCACTTCGTGGCATCATTCCCTAAAATTCGAGCAATTACACACTATAAACGACCTCAAGTTATCATTGAAGGATGCAAGTCTAACGAAAAGAGGCTAAAATTAGTGGTAAAATCACCACTCATCAGGTTCGATATTGGTTTTAGAATTTGGAAGTTTATTAGTTTCATTAGGCTTGATTTGGAGTGTGGTTCGTGATTTCGATGTTTTTTGATGTGCTTTGAGGCTTCGACTAAGTTCGTATTGTGTTTTAGGACCTATTGGTATATATGGATGGGGTACCGAGGGCCTCAGCTGTGATTCGGATCAAGGTCAGCTTCATTTTGGTTTTGTCAGACTGTTGATTTCTGTGTATCTGGTTTCATTTTTCACGAGTGATGTCGCACAAATTCACATCACTAATTGGGATTGTGAAGCGGTCGATGCAATTATAATTACCCAACTTGAGTCGGGGTCGATTCCTCAGAGAGCTTATATTGGATTAGGTATATACTTAGACTAATTATATGACGTGCCCAAAATACACTTCCACATGCTTGGTTGTTTCTTTCTACTTCAAAAATTTATACTATTGTTTCTAAATGAAAAGCTATAGAACGATAATTTTGGTGTTGTTTTTTTTCAAATTTATAAAAGATCTAGGGCCGTGACTTCCACCTAGGTGGTTACCAAACGGATTGTGGGCATTAGAGAAGGTTTGGTTGATCGGGGTGTAATATAGCAATCACACGCGATTACCCACTCGATACCTCTTGGTAGTTAGAGTGGTTTTTCCCAATTTGGCTTTTTCAAGTCCAAATGGTAATTCACTAAACAGGTGATAGATTTGACCCTTTAATTAGGGCTATCAATTTCTTTAGTTCACCCCAATTTCTTGTTAGCTTAGTTTTCCTAGACTTCGTCTCTCTTTCTCAAGTAGAGACTGGGTCAATTAGGCTTGAATCAATATTTGCAACCATTGATTCTAAAATTGAAGCAAGAACTAGGCTAAATATCACTTACCCAACCACAAACAAGCCCTAAATTATACACCCATTAGGCACCCACACTAGGGTTGAGTCACAACTCTAGCTAAGAAATTAGCTACTCATAACTAAAATTGAAGAAACTAAAGAAGAAGATAAGATTAAACTCATAATATATGATAGATGGAAGAAAATCCAATGTTAAAATGATAAACTAATACAAGGTTCCCGAAACAGTAAAGGAAAAGCAGCTATCTACTTTCTGGTCTTCAAAAAAGAACTATTTATACCCAGCTGAAATTAACGGACAACGTTGCCACTGCGGAGGTTCTGCGGCCGCACAATTATGTGTGTGGTCCGCACTTTGAATATGGCTTGACAGGATGGACTTCTGCAGCCGCACAATTCTGGGTTTCAGCCGCACTTCTTCAGATTCTGCAGACCGCACATTTATGAGTGCGGCCGCACTCTTGAACTTGAGCTTGACATGAGAGACTTCTGAGGATCGCACATTTCTGAGTGCGGCGGCACTTTTGAATTCTGCTGACGCACAATAATAGTGTGGTAAGAACTTCTTCATGGACCCAAACTCCCACCTCTCTGAACATCATCTTCTGCGGCCGAACAATAATTGTACAATCCGCACTTTGCAAAGGAAATCTATCAGAGGTTCTTTATGGTTCAATATTGTTCGGTCCGCACTTTGCTATTTTTGCTTTGTTTTAGTCCTTGTCCAAAGTTACTCCTTCTTAAGTTGATTTTTATCTCTTTGACTCATATTCCAACACCCCTGCAAGAAAGCAAATTTTATCAGTTTTCTGGAATACCTCTAAGCAATTTTGAGCTAAAACTAAAGTAAAAGAGTGCAAATAAGTAGTCAAAATCCCTACTTATCAACTCCCCAAAACTTAAACTTTTGTTTTTCTTCAAGAAAATAAGGTAATTTCCACCTCCACATGGAAAGAGCTATTTCAACTAGCCTAAGGTGAATCAAACACATATCAATTGGGACCAACAATTACCCACACACTCATGAATTATCAACAAGCCTATATTTTGAATGTTAAAGCACAAATAACTCTAATGTGACATTTGGTCATCAAGGGTTGACTTTTCTCATCAAGGAAGTTCGCACTTTTATGTAGGTAATTGTGGATCCCAAACTCCTCCTCCTATACTCTTCGTAAGATCATCTCACTCAAGAATGAAGCACTCAATGCAATGATTCGTGAAAGGCTAGCTCATCACTCTCAAAAGAATGTCACAAGTACGGCTCTAAGTACCATATGTTTGCCCCTCATGTAGATCACCACTAATGTAAGCTTACTCGGATTGAAATCACGTAGGGCTTTTTCGGCATGTAATGAAAGTTTTTGGACTAAGGAGGGAACTTTTGGAATGGAACGGGTTCTTCTTTCCTTTAGCACTCCATCTTCTCTTTTTGGCTCATACTTTGCCGACTCTTTGAATCATTATATTTTTCCTTAGGGGAACTAGAGAGACTTGTTATAACTCTTTCTTGGTCATTATATTCATATTCTCCTTCTTTGTTTTCTCCATGCTTTGCACTTTTGCTTTCTTTTGAATCATTTAAACCCTTCAAATTATTCACTTTCTTTTTGTGTTTTTATTTTTTTATTTCTTTCTTTTAGTTTGCCTTTCCTCTTCTTCATTTATTTTCTCTTTTTGTTCCTTGATACCACTTTCAAACTCCTCGTCTCTCCCCCAAACGTATGTTTTCGCCATTTGTTTCTCATGAGTGCTAAGGAAAGCTCGGGTGCCAAGAGAGGGTCCCTATAAAACAGGTAAAGGCTTGTAACGTGGTTATCGAATGTAAAAGTCTTTAGGATCAACAGGGTTTACTAAGGATAACATCATTGGTGGGCCATGGAAGGTTTCTAAACGGGTCAAGGAGAGCCTACATTCACTTACCAAGTAAACTTAGAATTTCACCTCGAAACACATTTGGGGCAAGTTCTAGACCATTCGCACGGGTACTTGGACTTGTAACAAAATATCTCACCTCTCACACAACCGGATTGTTAAACAGGATAGAGTCGAGGTCCCACAAAAACTGTATTCAAGATTCAAAATCGCTAATGGTTCAACTATACCTCTTGATGATTGCCTAAATCAACACAAGAGTCACAAGGTCACTAACTAGAGCCATTTCTTTCTGAAAACTTATTTTTAACCATAAGCGTGTAGTTAAGTGTGTTGGTACCAAGTGAAGCCTGCTTGACCCCTTTTTTTAAATTCATTAACACTACTGTTTCTACCTAAAACATCAAAAATGGACTCAATCCCTTAAGAAGGTTGTCATGACATCCATCGTTGGGAAGAGCCACCTGGTTCACACAAAATCCACCTTTGGAAAGAAATGTGGCATTAAGAAAATCAAAGTCTTATTGCTCACTTAAACATAAACAGAAGCTACAAAATTAAAAAGAAGCTACTAAAGTAAATAAGAAGCTAGACTATGAAGAAAACAAAATAAAGAAGCTATGAAATAAACTACTGAAAGTAAGACTAATGAATATACAAACCAAGGGAAATAGAATATATACATCAAAAGAGAGAGGGGGGGGGAATATATACATAATGAAAGAGAAATAAAAAGAGTGTTAAAATTATTACAGGCTAATGCCATCAAATGTCATCAAATCAAACCAACCAAAATAGACCACCCCTTGAATAAAAATAAACATTGTCCTCCATGCTTAGCAAAATCAAAATAAATGAGAGTAGAGAGTGAATAAAACTCCCTATGTGGTCTCAGGATGCATGGCAGCATCACCACCCTCGGGCTCCTCCAACTGGATCTCATCATCCTCTGGCTACGGAACAACGGGGTTGGCGAACATCTGAAGCATCTCCTCAGCAATGTGGGCAGCAAGGTCTGGCTCGTCAAACTGGCCATTTGGTTCCTCTGCTGATGGTGTTGTCGGGTCTGCTGGTACTGATGGATTTGTCTCCATCAGTAGGTCAAATGGTAATCACCAGCTACTGTAATCTTTGTCATCCCCTTTCTCAATCTCTCCATTGGTTTCTTCGAGGCCTGGGATTTCCTCATCTTCTTCACCTGTTTGACCAACTCCTCAATAGCTCCCTCATGTGCCACCAGTGTATCCATAATGGTCTTCTGGTTTTCTAGGATCTTCTTCAATGTTTCCTCCACTAACGGAGGAACTTGTGGTGCTACTGGTGTAGAAGACTGTGCTGCAAGCACTCGATATGCCAGACATCTTTGAAGTAGTTGTATGCATCTAGTTATTGAGACTCGCCAATGTTTGGGAGACTCGCACTGCAGTGAGTGGATATGTGGATGAGGCAGGCACTGGTACTGATGCTGATGGTCTAGAAGATGTAGGTGGTGGCATATCAGCTATCTCAGTGGAAGGACCGGCAGTCGTAGAAGGCATAGGAGTTGTAGAGGGATCAGCAGCTGACTCTGTAACCCCCATTGATGGCTCATCAGACTGACCAACGGTGGTAGTTTCCTTACCCTTGAACTTTGGGTTTTCCGGGCCTTGCAAGGAGTACTATGAGAAGGTCTTATTGGCCCGCACTTTTGTATCAAAACTCCTCGGCTCCACCTTTGCATCCGTGAGATATTCTGTGAGGGTATTGGGATATGGGTATGAGCTTTCACCTTTCCGGACAACCACTGACATGTTGGCCAACATGATGGTACCCACATTGATTGGGTACCTGGCCATAATAGATGCCACCAAAACTGCTCGCAGGATTGGAAGATTTTTCTCATTCCGGCTTGGGTCAATACGGCTGCACACAAAGGTTTTCCACCCTTTAGCTTCAAAATTGAGGGTGGCCCGTGCAATATGAACCCCTGTTGTGATCCACGGTGGTAGTGGTCCTGGAGCAGCCAAAATCTCTGTTAACCAAAGGCGAGTTGCATCACCAATAGAAAGCTTCTCCAAGTATTGGATGGCCTCTACTCCTCGAATCCCAGGTAAGTGTTCAGAGTGCCTGGGTCGAATCTGGCTTTCAATTTCTCACTTTATTCACTTTGGTACCCTTCTTGATGTGTGCCACATTGGCATAAAACTGTCATACCAAGTTCTCGTTTGCATCTATGAAACTCTGAGTGAACCATATCCACCCCTTGCGCTCCCTAAATTGTCTAAGTACATTTGGATTGTATTTATCCAAATCCTTCAACAAGAATTGTCACTCAAGTGTGAGCGGTCTTTGGGGCCAACACTATCTGAACCTTGTGAAGGCCGTCAAACCCACAAATATATCCTCCCATATTTCCTTCTTCTTCGACCTCTCTATGCCGCCCACTCTCGTGTCACCTCCTCTACCATCATCAGGGACATCATCATCATTATCTACTGCAACTGGTGCAGAAGGAGTATGAGTAGAGGAGGGATCTGAACCCTGACTGTCGGCATCTGAACCCTCAGAAGAACTTGCTGAGGTGGAGGGCTCATTGCGCAGTTGGTATCTCCCACTGAATTGTGGTGGTTGGGACAGGGCCTCAGGATGTACCTCCACTGAATGACCCTCGGAGGCTTCCATAGACGGGACATATGAGCTTGATTCTGAGGACTCTGTGGCCCTACCTCTCCCAGTGGTCGGCTTTTTGGCTATTTCTTTTGATTGCACTCCATAGGTTGAGTGCCCTATCCTCGGCATCGGGAGGCTTCACCCCTCCCTTTAGATGTGTCTCATCTGCCTCTTGATCGAACCATTGTCTGCAATACGAAGAACATAGGTTAGTTAAAGTTTAGAATCATGTTAACAGTTGCATTACAGTTGCAATAAAATAGTCTACACAAGAGACAGTGTGGACCGCACAAAATTGAGTGCGGCCGCAGACTTCCATGTGCGGACCGCACAATTTCAAAGTGTGGTCGCACATCCTAAAGTGCGGACCGCACAATTTTGAGTGCGACCACACAATCCCAGGTTCAGACTACTGGTTCTCTGATGTTCCAAAAGGCGATCGCACATAGTTTTTCGCGTACAACACAAATTTTCTGCGGACTACACAATATTGAGTGCGGTCCGCACTTTACATGCATCATATTTTTCTCTAACTCAAGATCTGCGGACCGCACAATTTTGCGTGCGGTCACATAATTTGAAATCAACTGGAACTGACTTTAGGTTTGCAAATTTTTGCACAATTTAGACATGGTATTTGCAAGTTAAACATGATGAATGATCTACCCGGTCCTCAATGAGCATACATGACATTATCCACACAATTTTAAGCACTTATGAAGAACATTTGACATTTTAGGCCTAAAAATAACTATACTAATGAAGAACAAAAATTAAGGAAAATTGAAAAATCTAAACATGAATTGAACATACCAGTGATGAAGGATGCAAGTGAGGATCTAAACTGATGAAATGAATGAGAAGTGTGAACTAATTTGATGTGCATTGTGCTTGATTAGGTCTCAACAACTCAGAGTGTGTAAAGTTGTGAATAGTGCACTAAGGTTCTATTTATAGGTTGACCAAAGTCAGTAAAAACTTAAGTTGAGTGCGGCCGCGCCATTTTGAGTGCGGTCTGCACTCTTTACCTGGACCTTGATGAAGTTCTGCGGTCCGCACAAAAGTGAGTGCGGACGTAGAAATTTGTGTGGTCCGCATAATTTTGTGTGCGGCCGTTGAATGGCCTTTTCTCTGCAACTTAAACTTCAGAGATTTTCCCATTTTGGGTCTCCAGTTGTGTGGTCGCCCCAAGAATTGTGCGGCCGCAGACTCCATTCTGCGGTTGCATTCACTATTGTGCGGTCCACACTTTTTCAACACTTGGCCAGTTTTTTCGAGCACAGTACCTGCAATGGACACTCATTCTTGCAATTCACTTCAAAACCAGCTAGCTCAATACACAACCTAAATAAAAAAATGAAAAGAAACATGGGTTAACTCCCAAGAAGCGTCTGATTTAACATTACGGCACGACGCAGATTACTATCAACCACTTGAAATGAATTAGCGCCACGACATGGCTATCATCAACTTTGCCAAGATAATGCTTCACCCAGTGACCATTGAATCTAAACACTTCATCATTTTTGTTCTTCAAGTCTAATGAACCAAAAAGTGTCACATTCACAACCTCAAATGGACCCCTCCACTTAGACTTCAACCTTCCCAGAAACATTTGTAACCGAGAATTGAACAATAACACAAGATCACCTTATGTGAATTCCTTGTTCTGCATGTACTTGTCATGGAGGTACTTCATCTTGTCCTTATATAAGTACAAACTTGTATAAGCATGGTATCGAGATTCATCAAGCTCATTCAATTGTGCCACCCTTAAGTTAGCGGCGACATCCCATTCAATATTAAACTTCTTCAATGCCCACATGCCCTTGTGCTCAAGTTCCACCGAAAGGTGACAAGCTTTCCCGAACACTAACCTGTACAGAGACATACCAATCGGTGTTTTGTAAGCCGTCATATAAGCCCAAATATAATCATTAAGTTTCTTTGACCAATTCTTCCGGTTGGCATTCACTGTCTTTGACAAAATACTCTTAATCTCCCGGTTGGAGACTTACACTTTCCCGCTTTCTTGAGGATGATAGGGAGTCGACACTTTGTGAGTGACATCATACTTTATGAGTAAGGTATCAAAAGCTTTGTTGCATAAGTGCGATCCCCCATGACTAATAATATCCCTTGGAGTACCAAATCTCGTAAAGATGTTCTTTTTCAAAAATTCCACCACGCTTCGAGCTTCATTGTTGGGTAAATCCACGGCTTCAACACACTTTGACACATAATCCACAGCTACCAAAATGTAAGTGTTACCACAAGAGCTCACAAACGGACCCATGAAATCAATGCCCCATACATCAAAAATGTCAATCTCCAAGATGGTGGTGAGGGGCATCTCATTTTTCTTAGAAATCCCGCCGACTCTTTGACATTCATCACAACTCTTGACGAGATCGCTAGCATCCTTGTAAAGAGTAGGCCAATAGAATCCACAACTCAACACTTTTGTTGTCGTTCTAGCTCCACCATGGTAACCACCATATGGTGAAGGGTGGAAAGCCTCAAGAATTTCTACTTGTTCTTCCTCTGGTACACATCGTCGATTCACACCATCGGTACAAATCTGGAAGAGATACGGCTCATTCCAATAATAGTCAAGGAAATCCTGTTTGAGCTTCTTCCTTTGGTTTGAAGAGAATTCATTTGGTACAATACCACTCACAAGATAATTTGCTAAGCTAGTGAACCATGGCATACTGATCATTGAAATGGCTAGAAGTTGCTCGTCGGGGAAGGAATCATTTATCTCAAGGCCGTCATGTGGTCTCCCCTCCTCTTCCAAACGAGACAAGTGGTCTGCCACTTGATTTTCACTACTCTTGCGGTCTTGAATCTCTAGATCAAACTCTTGCAATAGAAGTACCCACCACATTAACCTTGCCTTTGAATCTTTATTGCTTATCAAATACTAAAGCACTGCATAATCGGTGTGGAGAATCACCTTTGTACCCATCAAGTACGGGTAAAACTTCACCATAGCAAAGACAATAACAAGGAGCTCTTTTTAGCACTATGTAGTTGACTTGGGCATCATTCATGGTCTTACTAGCATAGAAGACCGGATGGAAGATTTTGTTGATACGTTGCCCCAAAACTGCTCCAATTGCCACATCACTTGCATCACACATGAGCTCGAAACGCAAGCTCTAATGCGGTGTGGTGATAATAGGAGTAGTAGTCAATTTGAACTTGAGCAATTCGAATGCCTTCATACAATATTCGTTGAAATGGAACTTGGAATCCTTCTCCAAAGGTTTACACAAGGGGTTCACCACCTTGGAAAAGTCCTTGATGAATTGGCGATAGAACCCCGCATGACCCAAGAAGCTCCTCACTCCTTTCACGGATGTAGGGGTGGGAGTTTAAAGATCACCTCTATTTTTTCCTTGTCGACCTCAATACCAGGATTTGAAATTTTGTGACCGAGGAAAATGCCTTCCTCGACCATGAAGTGACATTTCCCCCAATTCAAAACCTAGTTTGTCTCCTCACATCTTTCCAAGACCTTATCCAAGTTGTTCAAGCAATCATCAAAAGAGTTTTTGACCACGGAAAATTCATCCATGAAGACCTCAAGAAAATCCTCCACCATGTCGGTGAAGATAGCCATCATACACCATTGAAAATTCGTCAGTGCATTGCATAACCCAAATGGCATCTGCGAGAATGCAAAAGTACCATAGGGACAAGTGCAAGTAGTTTTATCTTGGTCCTCCAGAGCAATAAGAATTTGATAGTAGCTGGAATATCCATCAAGGAAACAATAGAAAGCTCGACCGACCAACCTATCAAGCATTTGATCAAGGAATGGAAGTGGGAAATGATCTTTCCTTGTGACTTTGTTGAGTTTCTGGTGGTCCATACACACTCTCCACACGGTCACCGTTCTTGTGGGGATCAACTCATTTTGTCATTTGTGACCACAGTCATGCCCCCTTTATTTGGAACACATTGCACCGGAGAGGTCCATGAGCTATCGGAAATGGGGTAAACAACCCCGACATCCAACCATTTTATGATCTCCTTCTTCACCACCTCTTGCATTGCTTCATTTAATCTTCTTTGATGTTCAACGAATCCTCCTCCAAAATAATCTTGTGCATGCAAAAGGTAGGGCTTATACCCCGAATATCCATCAATGTCCATCTGATAGCTTTCTTCCTCTTTTGTAGCACCGCCAAAGTAGAGTCTACCTGCACGTTAGTCAAGAAAGAGGAAAGAATAACTGGTAAAGTATAACATGGTCCTAGAAACTCATACCTGATATGGAGGCAATGGCTTTAACTCCAATGTGGGAGGCTCCTCGATTTTAGGGATTTGTTGGAGGAATCTTCCGATTCTCAAGATCTAAGGACAATTTTCCGGGTTCATAAGTGTACGACCCCATTCCTTGAAATGCATTTACACATTCCACATAGCCTTCCTTCACATCATCATCGTGATTAATCAATACGGCCTCTAAAGTATCATCAATATTCGTCATGGCACTAGCATCATCAACAATCACCTGGGTCTCTAAGTCTACAAACGAACAAACTTCATTGCTATTCAGTTGCCTCATAGATTTGCATAAATGGAAAACCACCTTTTCATCACCCAACCGGAAGGTGAGCTCAACGGCTTCCACATCAACCAGAGTCTTCCCGGTATTAAGGAAAGGTCTACCCAAGATAATAGGCACCTCATAGTCCACTTCGCAATCAAGAATCACAAAGTACACCGGGAGGATGAACTTATCAACACGAACCAACACATCATCAATAATACCCAATGGACTCTTCTTAGTACGATCCTCCATTTGTAACCTCATAGATGTGGGTCTTGGTTGCCCGATTCCCAAAGTCTTGAACACCGAGTAGGGCATCAAGTTGATACTCGCCCCTAGATCACATAGAGCTTTGGCAAAGTCGGCACTCCTAATAGGGATTGTGAAAGCGCCGGGATCTTCCAATTTTGGAGCCATTGAGTGCACAATAGCACTCACTTGATATGTCATCTTGATATTCTCACAATTCATTGATCTTTTCTTTATCACCAAATCCTTCATGAACTTTGCATATCCATACATTTTTTCCAACGCCTCAATCAATGGAACATTAATTGATAAGGTCTTCATTATGTCAATAAAATTCTTGAATTGGTTCTCGCTATTTTTCTTGGCGAGCCTTTGAGTGGTATGGAGAGGAGGCCTTGGCATTGGTGCCTTGGCCTTTGGCACTATCGGTTCTGGTATGTCAATCACGTGTTCCCTAGACGGGTTCACTTCTTCTTGTGTATCTTCCACATTTTCATCAATATCAGTTCTCACTTCTTAACTAGCTTGAACCACATTGCTTGGAATTTCATCTTCTTAAATCACAACATCATCATCCATAACTCTTCTTGGGTTTGAGGTTGTTGCCTCCCCACCTTTTCCACTCCGTGTGGTTACGGCCATGGCATGTCCCGTGTTGTTCCCACCCTTCGGGTTCACCACCATGTCACTAGGTAGTGCCCCCTTAGGGTGAGTGTTTAAAGCTTGCGAGATTTTCCCTAATTGAACCTCCAAATTGCGGATTGAAGTGTTGTGAGAGGCTAGTTGAGCATCAGAGTCGGCATTTTTCTCCATCATTTGTTTGAACATATTTTTAATCTATCCCATCTCATTATTAGAAGATCTAGAGCCATGATACAGATAAGGAGGTGGGTTGCTTGGTTGTTGATACATCGGGGGCCTTTGAAAGCCCGACCCCCGATTCCCTTGGTTATTATTCCAACCCCCTTGGTTGTTGCCTCCCCAATATCCTTGATTTCTGCCACCCCAGTTGCCTTGGTTGCCTTGATTATTATAATTTCCTTGATTATTGTTATTTTTCCAATCACCTTGACTGTTGCTACCACCACTCCAATTTCCTTGGTGGTTTTGATTGTTCCGATTTCCTTGAGATCGCCATTGTTGTTGATTCGGGCCTTGAGAATCATTTCTTTACCCTTGGAAGTTGTTCACATATTGCAATTCTTCCTCTTGCTCATTGTATGATTTGTCTTGGTCAAACTCACTATCATCTTGCACAAATTGTTCCACACGATTTTGCACTTATTGACCCTTTTGCCTTCTTTTGTTCACCATCATATTCACACCTTCCGTTGCATTCACTTGCTTAGGATATTGAACTTGTTGAAGTTAAGACTTGGCTAATTGATTCATTGTGGTCTTCAACTCGGCAATTACTTTCCCAGGATCATGCAATTTCTTGTGTAGGTGAATCACATTTGGATCACCTTGAGGAACATTAGCTCTACTTTTCTATGCCGATGAAGTATCTGCCATTTTATCTAAAATTTCAAAAGCTTCGACATATGGTGTTTTCATGAAATTCCCATCGGCAAGTTAGTTGACCACGCATTGATTGGTAGTGTTGATCCCCTTGTAGAAGGTTTGTTGAATCATAGCCTCAGTCATATCATTATTCGGACACTCTTTCACCATAGTACGGTACCTCTCCCAAATCTCGTGCAAAGGATCATTGGGTTCTTGCTTGAATGCTAGAATCTCATCCCGAAGAGTAGCCATATGCCCGGGAGAAATGAAGAACTCAGGAGGAAGAACTGGTAATAGACACAAACTGGGCAATGAATTTTTCCGCCAATTCATCCCATGTATGGATAGAATGGTTTGGCAATATTTCTAACCAATAAAAGGATTTCCCCCATAGAGAGAAGGGAAATATCCTCAACCTTAGAGAATCCTCGGAGACTTTGATCTGTTTACTCCCCCAGAAATGGTCCAAAAACCCTTCCAAGTGCTTGTCTGCATTTTGACGCGGAGCCCCGGTGAAGAATCCTTGTTGATCTAGCAATGTGAGCATAAAATTGGTGATTTGGAAGTTGCCCGCCCTAATGTGGGGCGGGACTATGGCACTTGCGTATCCTTCATTTGGCAACACCCGGTGTGGAGCCGCTCTTGGTGGAGGTGGGGGAGGGACGGGAATATTGTCATGAGGATGCCGGCCTCGCCTATTTACTTGAGCTTCAAGAGGAACCTCATCACCTTGGTCATCGTCCACTTCCTCCCCTAAAGGCAAGTTCGCGAGAAGATCATTGTTGAGAGCCATTTTGTTTCCTACTTCGATTCACCAAAAAGGTTAGTAACCTGGAAGGAAAAGAAGACAAGTCACACACACAACCAAATGTATAGCTAAATCCGTTTTTATCTCCCCGACAACGGCGCCAAAAATTGATGTCATCCAAATTCACACCACTAATTGGGATTGTGAAGCGGTCGATGCAATTATAATTACCCAAATTGAGTCGGGGTTGATTCCTTAGAGATCTTATACTGTATTATGTATATACTTAGACTAAGTGTATGACGTGCCCAAAAGGCACTTTCACATGCTTGGTTGTTTCTTTCTACTTCTAATTTATACTATTATTTGTAAATGAAAAGTTATGGAACGAAATTTCTGGTGTTGTTGTTTTTCAAGTTTATAAAAGATCTAGGGTCGTGACTTCCACCTAGGTGGTTACCAAACGGATTGTGGGATTTAGGGTAGGTTTGGTTGATCGGGGATCGGGGTGTAATATGGCAATCACACGCGATTACGCTCTCGATACCTCTTGGTAGTTAGAGTGCTTTTGCCCAATTTGGCTTTCTCAAGTCCAAATGGGTAATTCACTAAACAGGTGATAGATGCTCAAGTAGGGTCTTACTATCTCTAGATTCGACCCTTTAATTGGGACTATCAATTTCTTGACTTCACCCCAGTTTCTTGTTAGCCTAGTTTTCCTAGACTTAGTCTCCCTTTCTCAAGTACAGATTGGGTCAATTTGGCTTGAATCAAAGTTTGCAACCAATGATTTTACAATTGAATCAAGAACTAGGATAAATATCACTTACCCAATTATAAACAAGCCCTAAATTATACACCTATTAGGCACCCACACTAGGGTTGGGTCACAACCCTAGCTAAGAAATTAGCTACTCATAGATAAAATGGAAGAAACTAAAGAAGAAAATAAGATTAAACTCATAATATATGATAAATGGAATAAAATCCAATGTTAAAATGATAAACTAATACAAGGTTTCACAAAACAATAAAGGAAAAACGGCTATGTACTTTCTGATTTTCAAACTTAACCTAAATTTGACAAAAAGAACTATTTCTACCCAGCTAAAATTATCGGACAAAATTGCCCCTGTGGAGGTTCTGCGGCCGCACAATTATGTGTGCGGTCCGCACTTTGAAGCTGGATTGACAGGATGGACTTATGCAGCCGCACAATTCTGGGTTGTGGCCGCACTTCTTCAAATTCTTCGGACTGCACATTTCTGAGTGCAGCCGCACTTTTGAATTCTACAACCGCACAATAATAGTGTGGTCCGCACTTCTTCATGGACCCAGACTCCCATATCTCCGAACCTCATCTTCTGCGACCGCACAATAATTGTGCGGTCTGCACTTTGCAAAGGAAATTTGTCAGAGGTTCTTCATGATCTGTGGCTGATCTCAATATTGTGTCGTCCGTACTTTAATCTCTTTGCTTTGTTTTAGTCCTTGTCCAAAATTACTCCTTATTGGGTTGATTTTCATCTCTTTAACTTATTCCAACACCCTTGTAAGAAAGCATATTTCATAAGTTTTCGGGAATACCTCTAAGCAATTTTGAGCTAAAACTAAAGTAAAAGAGTGCAAATAAGTAGTCAAAATCCTTACTTATCAACGAGCGCGAAGAAAGGGATGTGATCACGAAGAGTTGCTGCTAGCAAATGGTAATTTAGTTATCGCATTCACAGATCCTTGAGAGTCTCAGGTCAGTGCGGACGCGAGTAGGTTAACACATTCGCGTAGAGGAGTTTTCAGCTGGAGCATCAGGCTTTAAACCTACAGGATCGCGTAGTTGTGCATGTGTTCGTGAAGAGTTAGGTCCGGTAACCATCACGTTCACGATTGTGGCTTCACGTTCATGTAGATGATTTTGAGGGCAACGATCATTTTCTCTTCGCTATCGTGAAGTTGGTCCCGTGATCGCGATGCATAATACCTGGGCAGAATGCTTAAAACCCATTTTGAGGATTAGATAACCCGTTTCTCACTCGTCTCGCTCTCTCTCTCTTTATATCTCTCTCGTGCTCCACGGGTATGTCTTCTCTTCTCTTTTCCTTTCATTTTCTTGGTAATCACTTGGTGAAACCTCCCAACACCCCTACCTACTGTCAATTCCTCCCCCCCCCCCCCCCCCCCCCAACCAAACCACTATTGCTTGAAGATGGCCCATGACTTGGTTGAGAATTGTATGTAAGAATTGGTGTGCCCTTACTGTGTTAATAATCGAATACGAGGTGGAAATTAAAATTCCCACCACCTCATTTAATTTGGGGAGGTATGACACTTGTCTAATGGTTTGAAAAGCTTGAATGAAAGTGTTGCACACCAAGTGTTCGATAAAATACTTGAACAATAGTTCTTGATCGCCGGTGAAGTCTGAGTATCTGAGCATTGTTAGTTGATCCTAATGCGTAAGTGTGGGGCGTTAGGGAGTGAATCCGCACACACCAAGGTTGTGTTGCACATATCCACATGAATTCCATGACTTTCACGATGCCTCATGAATGTTGTGCTTGCGCGTGCGCAAGTCTTGCACGAGGGTCATATGTGTTTGCCTATCTGCTTGTAATTATAGTGTATTGTATTCTTTGTTTTCTTTTTATGTTTTTCATATAGTCTTAATGCAGAATAATTGCTAGTGACTCGGGGCCACAAATGCTATGATCAAATTATTTTAAAGCCCCAAGTGTTAAGAGATGCATTGTACCGTATGTGATCATGTTACATACTACATGCAGACATTATTGGTTGCTAAGGGAAGGCTTGAGTACCCAAAGCATTGCTTGAATCTTAAGTGTGGGGTCATTCCAATCCTACCTTTTGTCTATAGTGGATCTTAGAAGTTCTAATTGTACTAATGGCTCGTGAAAGTTCTAACAAGGCCAAGGCAACTGCAAAACCTTCTACAGCTGCCCCAGCCACAAAGTAGCACAAACAAAGTGAAGTTGCTTTAAGCAAATAAGGGAAAGGCAAGTAAGTGGTTGAGCCTTGTGCCAGGTAACCTCGGGTTCCTCGTCCAGTCCTCCAAGTAGATGCAGTGGGTGCTAAAAGATGGTACCACTCCTTTGTACCACACAAGCAGTATATCTTGGAGATGCGCATCAACACCACAGCTTTGGAGCAGCATTTTCCCACTATTCTAGCCTAGATAAAGGAGTTGAAGCTGGATAGTTTTCTAGAATATACCGGGCCAGCAAATTTGAGCATGGTAAAATAATTATATGCTAATTAGAACTCTAAGACAAATGAAGCCTATATGAGAGGTATGTCAGTCAATTTGCAAGCTGAAGAACTATGTGACCTTTTTGGGGCTTCAAACCATCATCCGTGAATGTTTTACAGGTTCGGTCCAGATTATCCAACCATCCGCCAGACAATATATGGGGTGGACTCAACGGCGCATTTGATTCATTCACAATGAAATGACACCCACAAGGAGATGAGCCGGATCGACGTCAACAAACCAACTAAGGTCTGGCAAAACTTTTTTCACACTCGTATTATAACGGATGAGCATACTTCATGTTTTACGAGAGCCATGATTTGTTTCATCTATTTTCTATCAGTATTGGTTAGTTAATGCTTGATGAGATGACCTGCACCTGATTCCAGAATGAATCCAGCAGGTTCTTTTATGGGAACATGTTGACAAAGCATTTGTTGCGGAGGGGGTGCCAGTTTATGAGGGGGATGATGAGATTGTGTCTGCACCGATAGAGTTGCTGGATATCTTGGCGGTACCGCCGGAGAATGGTCCCACATTCATCATTGCCGCCGGGAAAGAACGGGATTACAATATGCAGTGTCACATGTATTATATGATGAGCCTGCTTTTTCAAAAGGTGGGGGTGACAGAGGTAGAGAAGCAGAAGTTGAACTAGGGTTGTCCATTATTGGGGTCGACCAAGCAGCCGTTGAGATTATCACTAGGTATCCTGCTCCACTCTTCTGAGAATCGGAACACGACTCTACCATCTCCTGGTAGGGTTGAGGCTGATGAGGGGGTTGATGGTCCATTGTCCAATGCGACCGCTGCTGCGGATAGCATTGCAGATGGTTCAAGATCTAAAGGATCGGGGCAGGTTCGAGGGTTGGTAGATGAGGAGTTCGATGAAAAGGACTCAGAGTATGACCCGAATGGGCCTGACTAGCCAGAGAGTTCCTTCTTTCAACCCTCAGCTTATATTTTTTCATGTGCATTAGGGACACTGCACTTCTTAAGTGGTGGGGTAGGGAACTTCCTTTAATAAGTAGTAGTACTATGTTAGTAGTAATATAACTTCTTATATTTTGATTCTAGCTTCTTTTAAATTCTAATTTTTTAACTTTATTTGCTTAGTTAATAGAATTAGCGATGTAGTATATTAGAATCAGTTTTAGCAGTTTAATTAAACAAATAATAATATAATACTAAAAAAAATTCAAAAACATTAGAAAAAGTTTGGACACTTCTCGACGATGGATCTCTTGAACAGCTTTCTTAAGGGATTAAGGTCCAACAAAAAAATACAAAAAATATTTTCTTTTGGCATCGATTCTTTTCCAGGGGATATAGCTTGAGACGAGTATTTTTATCTATAGAAAATTGAGAGAAGAAAATATGAGTGTGTTATGTGCCTTTTGACCTTTTTGATGCTAGAATAATTAGTCCTTAGCATGAAAATTACTTTTCTAGCATGTTCTGATGGAAATTAATGCCGTGAAAGATTGAATAGCCTATCTGTGACGCTTTCTCTCAATTACTTGACTTATTGTTCATGTAGTGCTTTATTGTTTAATAATTCTTGACTTTGTGATTACTTGCCTAAACTTAAGAGTTGGAATGGAACCGTACCGGCTGGGGACATGTGCATTACGTGATGTGAGGTTTCAATTACATTATGTGCTATCATGTATTAGTCTAGAACTTGGCCTAGGTGTTAGTCGAAGCGAAATAAGTGAGCTTTGTTAGACTAGGAGATGGTGTAAGCATTTCTTTGATTGTCCATTGAGCTAGTATGGCACCATAAATAAAATTATCCTTAGAAAACCCATTTGAGCGTATAAACCTTTTTGTATGCACCAACATTACAAGTCGATTCTCATTTTATTCTTAATTAAATATTTTCAAACCTTTTCTTCTGAAAGCACTTAAGTCGGTGAAGAGTAAGGTGAGAGTTGGAGTTGCTTTTGAGTTGAGCCATAGAAAGGCCAAAAGGTGCACGTATGTTTTGAAAGATCATTAGTCGGGCGAACTAAACTTATGGTAAGCGTTGAAAAAAAAAAAAAGAAAAAAAAAATAAAAGCAAAGAAAATAAAAAAAGAATA
>ML413390.1:185026-216736 GCA_005239525.1 Nicotiana knightiana
ATATATATATATATATATATATATATATATATATATATATATATATAATACACCTCCAATTCCTCTTAATCTGGACAAGTGAATGCATAGTTGTGCTTAAATAAGAAGGGCTAAATTGTATATGGTTTTGTGGAATTGCTTGAATTGGTCATGAAAAGTGTGTATTTGAAAGTTAAGTGTAGTGTATTAAAGTACTTCGGAGAGTTAGTCACTATACCCAAAATATATCTTACTGGTCCCTTAGACTACATTACAATCCGTAAAGACTAATTGATCTTAGACTTCACAAGCTTAGATTAGTGGAGACATACATTATGGGCAAGCTTACGGTACGACCTCATAATGCACGTGAATTTTCTTGTGATATTGAGATATTGATTTTTGTTCATAATATCCTTGACTTATATTTGAAACTCTTAATTTCAATGTGTGGACTACATAATCTCTCATTCTTTGGTGAGTGAACATGGTTCCAAGATGGATAGGTAACTTTATAAAACTTCTCTGGAGTGAGTATGCAAGTCGAGAGTGCTTACCGGTAATGAGTCGGTCATTGAGGTTGTTTGGTTATAAGAAAGTTGTTCGAGTGTTTTGAATTGTTCACTTATGTGTTTTGGCATGTGAAAGTTGGTAAGTGCATGAAGGCATTTGTGAGGGCTTAATTGTTGGTATTAACCATAGTCATAGGTGTAGTGTGTTAAATTACTAAATGTTCCTCCGTTTTACTATGTCTTACATGGTGTTTTTGGGTTAGCAAAGTGCTAGGTTGCTCTAGGACGAGCAAAAGCTTCAGTATGGCATGTGATGTTTGGCTAAAAGTCCATGTTTCTACATCTAAATTGCCTTGAATTTTGCCTCGGCCTTATTAAATTTAGTGCGAATATTTGTCACTCGGTCTTAACAATGATGTTTATATGTGTAGGGGTCAAGTGGAGGTGATACAGAAGGAATGTGTGCAAATTAAAGCTAAAATGAAAGAATACAGAGGAAGTATGATTTTTGGCATCCAGGCTTGGGCCAGTCACCATTCAAAACACAAAAGACAACTCAAATCAGAGTTGGGCACCCAGCTTTGCGCCAAGCGCACTCGTGGCGCTCAAACGGGAAATTTATCCTATTTAGGTTTGGAGTAGGTAGTTTTGACCCTACACGCCCCAAAATGTATAAAAGGGGTTCTAAACTTAGACTTTAGAGATTAGACGTTATTGAAAAGCAAGAAGGCTACGGGAACACTTGGAAGAAGGGAATAAAAGTTTTCTCTTCGTACTTCCTTAATCTGTACTTCCTTAATCTGTACTTTAATGCTTTCGAATATTGTCATGAGTATTATATGATTATGAGTAGCTAAACTATTCTATATAAGGTTTGATGGAACCTCTTGAAGGATGATTTTCTATTGCGTTTAATATAAATTTGGCATTGAGTTCTCTCTACTTGTTCAACTATGTTGCTACTGTTGTTAATTGAAGGGCCATGAATTAACTATGCATATTTAGTGTGTATTGCTTGAAAAAGGGTACATATTTAGGTAGTTTTTGAACAACATCACTCCTAATATATGTGAGAAATTAATATGGAGCGTTTAAAGGTGGGTGTAGGAATAATGAACCTTGATATGATCTTAGTTAGAGGTAAATTAATGCCAGCTAGTGTAGTTCGAGAGAATACGTCTAGTAAATTGGTGGTACTTGCACGGAAGAGAATTACTACACCCGAAGTGCTGCAAATTAGTAGGAGACATAGCGGGGAGGATTTTGACAAGTGAAAAAATCATAACTCTAGACTTTTCCAAATCTTGTCTACAACCTTCATTTTAGTAGTAATAAAGTTACCGCATTTTAATTACTTCACTCTTATTTAGAAAACACTCAACTCATTGTTTCACATTTTTTGAAGTTGATTACTTGAATTCTTGTGAAACTAGCAGTTGTGATTAGTAGGTTAATTCCATGTGGGATTCAACTCCGGACTTGTAAATCAAATTATATTTAAAACTACCGCTAGACCTTTTAGAAGACACAGTTGGGCGTGATCAGTCAACAAAAGTCGACAAGGGCCCACGTGCCCAAAATCCAAAGGCAATACCAAAATTCGGTGACCCATAACTTGACGATTCCAAATATATGGTAATTTTCCTAAACCGAGTCCAAATCAGTACTCAAATCCCTAAAATACACTTTTTTAAAGTGTAGACAAAACCCCCAAATTTTCTTCCATAAATTCATCAATCAAATGCCAAATTCAAAAACCGAATCATGAATAATAACAATCCGAGTTAAGAAAACTTACCCAATCCACGTGGATGAAAATCGCCTAAATCATTGCTCTAATCCGAGCTCTCAATCTCAAAACATAATAAAATAAAGCTAACCCTCGAATAAATCATCCTGCCAGACATCCTCGCTCCTACGGACCTCTAGCTCGCATCTACGAGCTCGATATTGCAAGCCCCTTGCTCGCATATGTGAGATCTAATGGCACAGCCCTTCATCGTATTTGTAGCCCTACTATGGCATCTGCCACTCCGCAGGTGCAACTCCACAAGCACAGAAGCACAACTCTTCAGTCCAGCCCAGCTCCACATGTGCACACAAACATCCGCAGCTGCGACTCCGCACCTGCGGACTCACTTCCGAAGAAGCGGCCAACCCCCGGGCCTAACTAGATTTTCATCAACGAACATCTCCTGTGCAGGTGCAACTTCGCATCTGCGACCAATCCTCCGTAAATGCGGTGCATCAGAACCAGCCATCCATGCAACTCTGAAATGGTCCGAAACTGATTTGAAACAAGTCTGAACCCGTCAAAACCCCATCCAATAACATCTACGAGTATAAATACAAAATCCAAACTTATCCAAAGGATAAAAACACCAAAAATAATATTAACTGATCACGCCCAACTCTTAAGTTTCAAATATTCCAACTTCGCTGACGCGTTCGAATCACACTTAAATATTTCGGATCACAATTAAAATTTTCACACAAGATCCAATAACCTTAAATGAACCTAACCAAGGCCTCAATTCCACAATAGGAGTCCGATCAAACCAAAGACAACTTCCGGTCAAATCTATGAACTCTCCAATTCTTTAAATTGCCAACTTTCAACAAATATGGCCAAAACCTTTCGGGAACATCCAAACTCAAATCCAAACATATGCCCAAGTTTAAAATAACCATACGAATCTATTAAATCATAAAATTCCAATTCTGAGATCATTTACTCAAAAGGCAAACCTTGGTCTACTCTTCCAAATTAAAGCTTTTGAATCAAGAATTACTCTTACAGATCAACTCCGAACCTCTCAGAAGTCATAACCAACCATACACACAAGTCATAATGCATCATATGAAGCTACTCAAGCTCTCAAACCGCCGATCAAAATTCTAAATCTTAAAATGAACTGTAGGATCGTTACAATATATTATTGCAAAAGATTGTTTTCAGTAGCAATATGTGGTTTATTGACTAAGCATGTGTGTGTACTTGTTATAGAGAGTAGGCAATATTTTCAAGAACCTATGCTCTAAATGATTGATAATTGAAGGTATTGATATCTTCAATGCTGAAATTCGTAGCATATTTTACAAATTTCAAATGTTTTTTTTCTTCATGCACTATTTAATGTCATGATTCATTTGCCAATTCACTTAGAAAGAGATGGGTGTGATGGACCTATTTATTGTCGACGGATGTACCCTACTGAGAGGTAATATGTTGTCCTACAAATTTCAATTCAATAAAGTTAGAACAATATGGTATTTGATGATTCATTTGTATACATGTATCTGCAAATTTTTAAGTCATATATTCGCAAACAAACTCGTTCACAAGATTCAATTGCAGAAGGTTATTTGGAAAAGGAAAGCCTCATATTTTGTTCATGATACTTAAAGAATATCTCAATTAAGTTTAATAAATAACTAGGAATGGTGATTAATATGTGCTAAATGATGAGATGTCTAAATTCAAAAATTTTGAGCTGAATAAAAAGTGGTTCAGATGCGATCATACTATCTTTAAGTCCGCACAAGCATGCATCTATGCACTTTATAATTATGAAAAGGCTTGATCATTCATGAGTAAGTTGTTAGTTAGTTCCAAGGTAGTTTCATATTTAAATAGTTTAATTACAATGTCTTATTTAAATCCATTACGAAAATATAGGAATACACGAGAGATATTGAAAGAAAAAATTTAATAATAGATGAAAGACGTAACAGTGAGTTACTTGATTGATTTCGTGCACATGTTGATATCTAATCAAATGATGTACTGAATATTAATGTACTTATCCTAATGATGTTATTGGTTATAAGGATGTTATTTGTCTTTATAGATCTTTCAACTATTGCACAAAGACATACAAATGATGAGCTCATAAGCTTAATAATCGATCCTAGATAATGGTAGATTAATATTCTACATTAATGAATGAATGAATTAACATTTAGACAAAATTTCTTGAGTCGAGAATAAAAATACATAACAAAAGGTTAATAGTCAAAGGAGTATTATAACTATTAGAGTATATTACGAGTTGTGATATTTACATTGTACAAGTAGCATATTTACTAGTCAATATGTCCACAACTATGGTGAATGTAAGGGAGAAGCTGAGCTTAATGAACAAAGACCACCAACTAAGAAAAGAAATTGTTGAGCTGAGAAAGTATTGCATTTTGATGATTAACAAATTGTGGTAAGAACCAGGTTTCAGGGGTCTAGCCTGGCGAAAGCAAGACAAGTAAGACTGCTGTAAATATGTTACAAAGTAAGATTATTGGACGACAAAGTAATCAGGTTTATAGTAGATCTGCTGAAATCTCCAAGTCAGACGTGAAAGACCAGCATTTCCATGCGAGTAGGGTTTCCTAAAATATCTATCTGTGTCTAAAAAGGTATATGTGTTTGGAGGACTTTGTGTGATAAAAGGAATATGCATAATGGAAGAAGGAGGCAAGTTGGAGGTGAATAAGGAGACCTAACCTAAACGGAAAAGGATTTCCTTAATCGAAATACTTTGGGTTTTGGAGCATTAATTGAAGAAGAATTTCGGCCAACCTTACATCTATAAAAGAAGACCTTTTTCCACAATTCAAGACTAATGCTATTGAGAGAAATTGTGAGTATACTTCTTACAATATAAATGAAAAGCAACAAGGTACTCTTGAAGATTCATCGAATCAACTGAAGAACTGGTTCTTGAAGATGAAGTTGCTTAAGTTGCTTAAGTTCTTTAGTTGTTAGGTTGAGTGTTGTAATACCGATACTTTGTTATGTTACACTTTTTAAGATAGAGTTAGTTTAGAAAGGGGATTCTACAGCTGGGTTGATTGTAAGGATTAGGGTACTAGAGGTAGTGTCCTTGGTTATTTAATTGTAACCTAAAAACTGCTCTTTGAAGTTAGAGAAAATTTGAAGGCAAATTCTACTAGGTAGGTCATGATTATTACTCCCTTGAGAAATAAGGTTTTCTACATAAAAATCCTAGTGTTGATTACTGTACCGCAATTATTCTTGTTTGACTACGCTAAACTTGTTCCAAGAACCATGTTCTTTGATAACGCAAAAATCAGGTAAGACACAATTCAACCCACTTCTTGTGTCTAGGTGGAGTCTAAAATAACAACTAGTATAAGAGCAGATTCTTTCATAAGAAGCTAACACCTTGAAAGGATGTATAATGGTTGCACCACCAGATGCCCAAGAAGGACAATAAACTATGGGTGGTGGACGGAAAGGATGCGTGATGTCTTGGATGGAGAAGACCTAGAACTCTGGGATATTGTTGAGAAGGGACCAAAAATGCCAATGATGTTTGATGACAAAGGTGTCCTCACTAGACCAAAGCCAAGAGAAAAATACTTTGAGGAAGATGTCAAAGGAATTCAAAAGAATGCCAAATCTAAGAAGATCTTGATCTATGGAATTGGCCCTGATGAATACAATAGAATATCTTCCTGCCGAGATGCAAAAGCTATATGGGATGCCCTGCAGTATGCTCATGAAGGTACCTTTCAAGTAAAGTAGTCAAATATTGACATACTAACTAGGCAATATGAACTGTTCAATATGAAGGAGGGGAAAACTATCATCGATATGCATACCAGACTCACAACCCTTATCTATTAATTAATATCTCTTGGAGAAGCAATTCCCCGCAATAAAATTTTGAGGAAAATTCTGAGCATAAAACCTTCGTCATGGGACAGCAAAGTAAATGCAATTATTGAAGCAAGGAATCTGAATACAATAACCCTTGATGACCTGATTGGAAATTTGGAAACCTATGAGCTAAAACTGAATCAGGAAATCCGAATTGAAAGGCTATTGAAACCTTGCAACACCAAGAACCTGGTGCTTAAAACAACCCACAAACAGGACACTAAAGAAGATGTTACAGCACTTCTGACTCGACGCTTTCAGAAAGAAATAAGGAAATATGGTTTCTTAAATAAGGTAGCTTATCAGAATCAAAATATGTTGAAAAGAACAATAATAATAGTGGTACTGATGGCTGCTACAAGTGTGGAAAGAAAGAAGATTTCATCAAGGATTGTTCCATGTGGGAAGTTGACTGGAAAAAGAAAAATTCTGATAAAGGAAAGCAACAGGTTAAAGACCGGGTTCCTGGACGAAGAATAACAAACAAAGCAATGGACAAATTTGTGAAAAAAGGCAATGGCTTCCACGCAGTCATATTCTACTGATGACGATGATGAAGATGAGGATTAGTCACTAATAGCCAAAGAATATATTGACTCAGAATCAGAGGATCTCCTAGCATTGATGGCTAACTCAGATCTTGACGTTGATGAGGAAGAAGAACCTGAGGTAAGCTTTCAAGACATCAAAGATAAAATTCACACTTATTCTAAAAAGAAACTGATCTGGCTATCAGTTGCTTTAATTGATGCATATCAAAAGATTTCAGATAAAAAGGAGCAACTAATAACTGAATATGCATCGCTTAGACTTGAACACACTGACCTAAAAGTAAGTAGGGAGGACCTTGAGGTCTTTGTAGTGCATCTCAAGGAACAGGTTCTTGTGCTACAAAAAGAGAAGGCCGCCTTGGAAAATGAAAAAAATAGATTGCTTAGTGCACCAAATAAAGGCAAGGATCCAGCCACTAACATTCACGAGAGACTAGAAAGTGAACTGAAAGAAACCAATAACAAACTTCTAGTTGAATCTGAAAAGGTTAGGATACTTTAAGAAAACCTAGATAAGGTCAAGTTTGAATTGGAAAGGAACTTAAACTGGACAAGGTCTTCCCAGATAATGTTCAAAATACATGAAAACCACAATAAAAACAAGAAGGGGCTTGGACACACTAAGGTCAAGACTCCTTACAATCCCAATAGCAAGTATTTATAAATCCATGATAATCATCTATGCATTAACCGTGGAAATAATGGACACTTCAAGGAAACATTCCCATCTAAAATCAAAGCAGGACTAAAAAATATTGCATATGTTGAGAAAAGAAAATAAGTGAAACATGGTCCTTCGCAGAAGGTTAATAAACTGCCAGGATAGATTAAAAAGAATGTTATTCATCCTTTTTTACTCAAAGAAAAGGACCCAAGCTAGTCTGGGTTCTTAAAACTGGCCCATGAATGTTTTTGTAGGTTAAGGTGAGAGGAAGAAAAAACTGGTGGTATGTGGACAGTGCTTGCTCCAACCACATGACAGGAAACAGAAATAATTTCCTCTCACTCAGAGCGTATGAAGGAGGGAGTGTGTGATTTGGAAATGGAAAAAAGGGAAACATCATCGGCATCATAAGGTTGGTAAGTCCCACTCTCATGCTATAGATAATGTGTATTATGTAAAAGGCTTAAAGCACAGTTTGCTAAGTGTATCTCAAATGTGTGACAAAGGGAACCTGGTACATTTTACTTCCAAAAGATATTTGGTGTCAAATGAAAATTTTGGAAACCTGGTTCTCAAAGGAAAAAAGCATAAAAATGTTTACAAAGCTGATATCATGTCTGCACTTGAAAATGAACTTTCATGTCTTAGTACACTAGATATTGATTCCTCCTTGTGGCACAAAAGACTAGGGCATGCCAGCTTCTCTATGTTGAACAAGCTAATTACCAAGGACCTGGTCCTTGGGTTGCCCAAGTCAGAATTGAAGGAAGATAATGTTTGTGATGCATGTGTAAGAGGTAAACAGGTCAGGACCATATTTAAGTCCAAAAAGGTAGTAAGCACCTCTAGACCTTTGGAACTATCTTCACATGGACTTGTGTGGACCAATGAGGGTTAAGAGTAGAGGTGGAAAGAGGTATGTGTTTGCAATTGTTGATTATTATTCTAGATTTACATGGACTATATTTCTTGCAGCTAAAGATGAAACTTTTGATATGTTCGTAACCTTTGTGAAAAAACTGCAAAGAAAGATGAATAGTCATGTAGCTAGTATTAGATCTAACAATGGAACTGAATTTGAAAATTCTTACTTTCTTGAATTCTGCACTAAAAATGGTATTGATCACTATTTCTATGCTTCTAGAACCCCACATCAAAATGGTGTTATTCAAAAGAAAAATAGAACTCTAGAGGACATGGCCAGGACCATGCTAATTAGTAGTGGTCTTCCTAAAACATTCTGGGCTAAATATGTGAACGTTGCTTGTTATATTATAAACAGATGTATGATTAGACCAATAATTGAGAAGACCCCCTATGAATTACTAAAAGGCAGAAACCCAAATATAACCCACCTAAGAGCCTTTAGAAGCAAGTGTTTTATACACAAAAATGGCAAAGAGGCTCTAAGTTTGATGCTAAAAGAGACGAGGGTGTCTTCCTGCATTACTCTCCATAAAGTAAAGCCTATAAAGGGTATAACAAAAGAACAAAATGTGTTGAAGAAAGTATTAATGTAGTCTTTGATGAGTTTAACCGTTTGGCTGAGAAAGGTACACAAGTTGCTGAGGATGGTGAGTTTGGCCCAATTGAAAGCCATGAGGAGAAAACAAACCATGAAACAACAGAAACTGCCACAGAATAGGAACTAGGTCCTTTGGAACCAGTTTAGGAGGTGTCACAGATAGGGGGAACAACAGATGAGACTCGAGATGAACCTGTGAAACCTGCTACTGCTATTGAAAATGAAGAAAACACTAAGAATCAAAGATCACATTCCAGGGGATGGAGACATCAAAGCTCTCATCCTCTGACTAATGTTCTCACCCCAGTTAACTCTGGAATGTTAACAGGGTCAAAGTTCAGGAAGATGATTCCATTCTCAACATACATAGGCCATGGTAGAGCCTAAGAACATCAATAATGCTCTTGTAGATGCAGATTGGATAGTTAGAATGCAGGAGGAATTAAATGAATGAAATAAAGTTTAGCACTTGGTTCCCAGTCTAAAAAAATAGAATGGTTATTGGAACAAGGTGAGTGTTCAAGAACAAGCTAGATGATCAAGGAAATATTAGCAGAAATAAAGAAAGATTGGTTGTACATGGATATAATCAAGAAGAAGGAATTTATTACGATGAAATATTTGCTCATGTAAACAGGATGGAGGCAATTCGAATTCTTATTGCGTTTTCATCATAAAAGGTTTTCAAATTGTATCAAATGGATGTCAAGAGTGCTTTCCTAAATGGATACGTAAAGGAAGAAGTGTTTGTTCGACAGCCTCCAAGGTTTGAAAGTTATGAGTTCCTAGACTATGTGTACAAGTTGGACAAGGCATTGTATGGGTTAAAGTAGGTCCCAAGAGCATGATATGAAAGGCTGTCAAAATTCCTCCAGGAGAATGGTTTCTCATGAGGTAAAATTGATAACACACTGTTCCTGTTAGAGAGTGGTAGAAACCTTCTAATAGTGCAGATATATGTTGATGAAATTTTCTTTGGAGCCACAACTGAATCTCTTTGCAATGGATTTGTTGTACTTATGGGACGAGAACTTGAAATGAGCATGATAGGAGAATCAATTTCTTCATTGGACTTCAAGTTAAGCATACAAATAAAGGAATTATGATACACCAACATAAGTACAACAAGGAGCTGCTCAAAAGGTTTGATATGGACAATACTAAAAATATTGATACTCCTGCCACTGTAACCAGACTGGATGTAGATGAATCTGGTACTCTTGTTGATGAAAAGAAGTACAGAGGTATGATAGGGTCCCTACTCTACCTGACATCAAGTAGACCTAACATTGTGTACATCGAAGGGTTGTGTGCAAGGTTCCAATCCAGTCCAAAAGAATCACATTTGAAGGTTGTCAAAAGGATTTTAAGATATCTTAAAGGTACACAAGACCTCATTCTTTGGTATCTAACAGGATAATCCTTCAAATTGGCTGGTTGTGATGATGTTGAATATGCTAGATACCTGGTGGATAGGAAAAGTACATTTGGAATGGCTCACTTTCCGGGATCATATCTAATTTCATGGGCATCCAAGAAACAAAATTTTGTAGCCTTATCAATTGTTGAAGTTGGGTATATGGCTATTGTATCATATTGTGCTCAGTTGCAATGGATCAAACAACAACATGATGATTATGGAATGGTGATTAAAAACGTGCCCATATTTGTGACAATACAAGTGCAATGAATATAGCCTAGAACCTAGTCCACCACAAGAGAACCAAACACATTGATGTGAGGCACCACTTCTTGAGAGACAAATATTGAAAGGGGGCACATAACTATAAAGTTTTGAAAAATTTAAGATCAAATTGTTGACATATACACCAAAGCTTTAAGCAGGGATCGCTTTGAAAGAAATCGCTTGGAGCTTGGTTTAATCAAGATGGACTAAGACACTCTTGACTTCCCTCAATGATTGGATATGAATAAATAATATGTTTAGAAAGTAAATGTGTTGAAAAATGTATAGCTCACTCTTATAATGTAATAGGTATGCATTGCATGGCATGGAATCTAGGGCATGGATGTGTATTATGAAGAGAACAGTCTAGACTAGAAAATGTGTCACGACCAAAGTTGAGGAAATAAGTCAAAGAACCTGGTTGTCATCCAGGTTTGTACCCTATTTCTAATTGATTATTGTAATTTATTGTTAGATTGCCATGTCATTAAAACTAGGTTCCAACCATTGTGTCATTTAGTCTCTCAGAAAATCAAAAAAATAATTAGTGGATCAGGTTCCAAAACAGTCAAGTAATAGGGTAATCATGATTAGCTCCATTCCGCATGCAATCAGGACCAATTTCTTAAACCACTTGCACACGTCTCTACTACTCAATTAACTCACACTAACCGCCACTTTTCAAACTATCAATCTCTCTCTATATATCCTTCCTCTCTTTTTCATTCTTCCATTCTGATCAAAATCCCCAAAAATGTTTGTCCCAAAATTCTGAAACCCTAACTTTGTCTTCCTGAGTAAACCAAAAATTCTCCATTATCATGGAAACTTCACCAAGAGAAGTGCCATCTTAAACCACTGGAACTACAAGACATAACACTGCTATACCCAATCCTACACCCACGCAATTCCAATCCAATCAAGAACCACCTTCCCCACCAAAAGTCCCAAAACTTGTTACTGGATTAATCGACTACTCTGATGAGATGACAATGAAGGATTTGAAAGTGAAATAAATTGTGGAGGAGCCACGAATTAAGGGGAAGTAATAACTGATAATGTGGAGGAGGCAGGTAAAGAATAGGCGGATATGGTCACTACTGAGAAAACAGGTGTTGTGGAGAGGGATCAACATCAAAGTGAGGTGGTTGTAGATAGTGAGGTAAATGCAGTAATAGAGGCTAAAAATCTTGTTGAGGTTTCAAACAAGGGGACATGTGAGGAAAAGGTAGGAGAACATCAGGAAACGATAGGCACTAGAGTAGAAGCACCAGAAGCCCCTGGACAACAACCAGGTTCTTCTACTGTTGGTGAGGAAGAATTTTCTATGGAAGTTGTTATTGAACAAAAAGATACTTAGGGTCAAGAACCGTCTTCTTCAAACAATGAACCTAAAAAATTTGAGGCTATTGATTGGACTGATACAGAAGAAGAAGAAGAATAAGAAGAAGAAGAGGAAAATGAGGGAGAAGTAGAAGTTGCAAAGGAAGATAGTGAAGACAGTGATGATGAGGCTCTAGTGAAACTCATTTGCAGGCTAAAGGAGAAGTGGCAAGCTGAAGAAAAATCTGCACCCAACAGGGTGAAGGGTGTTGCAAAAGAAAATAGTCTTTCCTCCTGGTGCTGTGAATTTATGGGGAAGAACACCTGCGTAAAGGAAGAAGCAAGGCAGCACTGAAGAAAGTTATGGAGGAGGGCAAGAAAAAGAAGAAAGAAAGAGAAGGATTTAGGCTAATTGATGAGTCTGATGTAGAAGAGGTGGACTTAGTGAGTGAAGATGACAGTGATGAAGAAGAGGAGGAAGGAGTTCTTCTTCAAGAAAAAGGAAAGAAGAAAGTTGAATCTTCTGAAGCCACTCCCAAAGAAAAATCTGTCAAGAAAAGAAAAGCTACAGCCTCTGATCAAGAAGTGAAAAAGACTCAGAAAATAAAAGAAGGAAAAAGCCTTAGAGAAAAATTACTATAGTTGGGAGAGAGGAGTGGTTTGCTGGGCTAATGATGCTGAAAGGGAGAGTGATAAACCCTGGTGTGGTGACTATGTTTGGGATGAAGGAATTGCTGGAGAAGCTGGAGGTCCAGGGGTGGACTCATCTGTTCCTATGCCCATTGCCAGTCATGTATGGTGAAGCAATGCTTTATTTTTACATTAACTTTAAAGTGCTGGAGAATGATCAAGTGAGCATTGAAGTTAGAGGAGTGAACGTGGTTCTTGATGCAAAACACTAGGTGAGATTCTAAAAGTGCCAACTAAGGGCTTTGACAGTTATGTGAGGCGTGAGTGACCTGAGTTAGGGGAAAAGGAGGATTCCATGTACCTGGCCAATAAGTACACTTAGAAAAGGGAACATTTGACTGCTAGGAAGGTAGGAAGGGGGGAGATGAAGCTAGTTCAAAAACCGTTCTTTGAGTTTGTGAACAAATGTTTGCTACCTCGATCTGAAAGGAGGCATGAGGCAACCTACCTGGACCTGGCTGTCATGGAAGTCCTACAGATGAATAGATCAATCAACCTCCCATACCATATATTGAATCTTATGGCTAAGGTTGCTGATCAGGAACGGGGTACTCATGCTTTGCCATATGGGTTCCTGTTGACCAGGGTATTTGAACATTTTAAGGTTCCCCTCAAAGGTCCTACAAAGGTTACAAAGAAGGATTTGATTGATGAGAAGACTCTGAAGGAATGTGATTGTATTTCTCGACCAATTGGAACCAAGAGAAAAGTATGGTTACCAACCTACTTAAGAAATTGGTTGCTATCAGTGAGGAAAAAGCAAAGTTGAAAGAAGATATTGCCTCATTGAAGGAGGAAAATAGGAGGTTGAATACGAGAAGAAGAAAGAATAAGAAGCCTCTGCTACAAGGATCGACAGGCTTCTAGGACTAATTTCAGGAGAATCCTCTTCCACCAAAGAACCTGGTCCTCAATCCTCTAAGGTTCCTAGTAGTCCTAGTGTCGGTCCATTGTCCAACAACCCCCTATGACCAATGTTTGTTAGTTTGTTTGTTGGTTGTTCTTTTTTGTTGTTTGGTATCACTAACAGTCTGATGAGTTTGTTCAACCGTCTTTTAGTTTGGGCCCTTTGGGCTTAATGTAGTACATTATGTTCTCAAATGACAATTTATAACGTTTCCTATTTTTGCTCATTCTAATTGTCTGGAATGTCTATTTTTTATTATCCATGCATGCTCTTGATGAAATGTACATGTTAGCGTACCCCAGCAGCCATGAGTTTTACATTAGTATACTCTCTCATTATGCTTACTTGTAAAGACCCGTAAAATTTCTATGTCTAAAATAATGCCCGAATAGGTCCCTGTGCTGTTATAACTGTAGAAATTCTTAAAACAGTCCTGTTTTGAGTAAAAAGTATCCCAGAACTGGAAAGATTAAATTTTCCAGAAATTGCACATTATGCGACGCACTATGCGATCGCATAACAGGTATGCGGACCACATAGTGGTCGCATACCTGGACAGTTTCCTGTCCATTTTGAGAACAGTTATACGGCCTAGAATGCGATCATATTTCACGAATGCGGGCCGCATAGTTGTCGCATTCTTGCCCCATGGTTTTTGCGATGGAGGTTATGCGACGCACTTTGCGATCACATAACAGGTATGCAGACCACATAGTGGTCGCATACCTGGGCAGTATGGTTCCCATTTTGGCCTATTTGAAGGCCAACTATGCGACAGGAATGCGAACCGCATAGCAGGAATGCGATCGCATTCCTGACCGCATCTCTGTGTCGGGGCTCCTATTTTCTAAATTTAAGACCCGACCCCTGTTTTATAAAACACCCCTTCCCTTCATTTTTAACAATTTTCTGACCAAAAATAGAGAGAGAAGAAGATATTTCTTGAGAGAGAAGGTTCCAACATCATTCAATTTGATTTTTCAAAAATCACTCAAGCCCGGAAATTATCAAGTTATTGTCATATTCTTCACTCAAAGACGTATGTCTTCACCCTATTTCCCCAATTTCTCAAATTTTGTGCAAGAATAAAACACACATAGGTTGGTTCTTAAAAATAAAAAGTGAAATTTTGCATGCATGTGAGTTAAACCCCGTAATCTAGTAAAGGGAAAAACAAGTTTGTGTAATCATTCTCAAAAGGGGTTAGTAGTCTAAGGGGTCACATAGTGTTTGATAAAATGCTCAATTGAGTACAAGATTCCTTATTCTAAGTGAAATATGTCACATTGTGGAATAGATTGACGGTGCTAGATGGTCCGGTGAATTGTGATAGAAATTAAAAAGGGGACGACTCGAGGTATGTATGGCTAACTTTAATCTTCGTAGAGTCAACCTTGTTGGTGTCCAAACATTCGGTATGAGTTTCTTGCTGAGTATATGTGAATTGATTGCCCGGTTGTGTTGAGGTGTGAGATTTCATTCTCTGATTTTTCTTAGTCGACTATCGTGATAATTGAAATCGTGAAAGGTGATTTCTATATGATTACTCTATCATGTGCAAGGTTCATTAAATGCTTGAGTATGTTGGTATGAAAGAATGATAATAAACTCAAATGTGTAAATGTATCTAAGTGATAAGGGCTATGTAACAAGTGATGAAAGGGAATTGTGAGTTGATCTAATTGAACTAATGACCATGGAAATATTGTATATGACTCATTATTGGCAAGGACCATGGCTTAACTTCATATGGATTGTTGGTTGTAATGAATTTACATTCTTGTTTATGAGAATCGTTGTGGTTGAATTAATGGATGATAAAGACTATTGTGAACACATGATTGGTTGGGTGTTATGAAATTGTACTCTTGATGATATGAAACCCTGTGATTGAATTGTGGGTTGTTATTGTTTGCCATGAAATGTGATGGTCCGATGGGATCGGGTTGCACGCCACAACAAGAAGTAATAAGGGTGGAGAGGTAACAAAGGTGGAGTGCAAATTGTACGGTGGGATCGAGTTGCACGCCGCAACAGAAATGTAAAGCGGGATCGGGTTGCACGCTGCAACGCGTATAATAAGGGTGGAGAGGTGACAAGGGTGGAGTGTAAATGGTACAGTGGGATCGGCTTGCACGACGCAACAGAATGTAATAAAGCGGAAATGTGATTGTGATGAAATGAGAATCTATGAGGCTCTAAATTGTACATGTTTTCTGTATCACTGTGCACTATGTGTTGGTTCCTTTAACTGCTTTCTATCTGTGCATCTCTTGATTTTACTTTGAGTAAATTTTGCTCATACATACTAGTACTATTCCACAGTACTAACGTCCCTTTTGCCGGGGGCGCTACATCTTTTATATGGATGTAGGAGGGTCCATAGCAGGTAGCTCAGCTCGCCGTTAGTGGTGCCTCCTCCTCATCTTTTTGCAAGTACTGGTGAGCCCCACTTCCTCCCGGGGCTGTGTAATTCATGCCATCTCTTTTGAGTATGTTATGTATTGTAAGGTATAGTCGGGGCCTTGTTGCTGGCAAGTATTGTATAAACTCCTAGTATTCGTAGAGGCTCCGTAGACATGATGTGGTCGTATATATGTATTTTGGGTAGTAACTGTACATATTCGGAATCGTGGTCCGTATTGGAAAGTTATGTATGTGTTGGGAATCAATTGTTGAAATTCTAAAATAGAAACGAACATATGTTTGTAAACCCACGCTTAAATCCTAAGTTGTTATTTCATATGGAATATGGTGCATTGTATATACGGGGGAAATGCGTTGGTAGGAAAGGCAATCCAGGTCCGCTTGACCGGGTTCACCCGGTTAGGTGTCGGTCTCGTCCCTCGGTTTTGGGGCGTGACATTACTGACATATTATTTTTTTGATGATGCTAAAAGGGGAAAGTTCGGTGGGTGCTTATAAACCTGGTTCTTGTGAAAACTGCTTGAGCTAATTTCTTGGAGATATCTTGAGTTGTCTGTTGCAGGTCTAACAATGAAATATTCCTAGCCATCTACAGGGTTGCGGTGAATGGAGAGGAAGTCCCTTGCACTTGTGCAAACTGGACAAATTGAAGAGGAAGTTGTGCATGAAGCTAGTTCTTATGCTGAAAGCTGATGAACTTGGAACAAGCCAGTTGCTAGAGTTACACAAGGGTTTGTCATCATCAAAAAGGGGAAATTTTTTGAGCTGAGAAAGTATTGTATTTTGATGATTAACAAACTGTAATAAGAACCACGTTTCAGGATTTATTCTGGAGAAAGCAAGACTGGCAGGACTGCCGTGAAGATGTGACAAAGTAAGATCATTGGACGACAAAAGAACCAGGTTTACAGTAGATCAGTTGAAGTCACCAAGTCAGACGCAAAAGATCAGCATTCCCATCCGAGTAAGGTTTCCCAGAAGATCTATCCGTGTCTAAGAAGGTATACGCGTTTAGAGGACTTTGTGTAATAAAAGGAATATGCATATATGGAAAATACTCGTGGGAAGCAAGAAGGATGCAAGTTGAGGTAAATATGGAGACCTAGCCTAAACGAGAAAGGATTTGCTTAACCCAAATACTTTGGGTTTTGGAGCAATAATTGAAGAAGAATTTCGGCCAACCTTGCACCTATAAAAGAAGACCTTTTTCCATAATTCAAGACTACTCCTATTGAGAGAAATCGTGAGTATACTTCTGACAATAGCAAAGCAAAGCAAAGCAACAAGGTACTTCTGAATATTCAATCCAATCAGCTGAAGAACAGGTTCTTAAAGATGAATCTGCGACTTCTAAATATCCAATCCAATAAGCTGAAGAACAAGTTCTTGAAGATGAAGATGCTTAAGTTCTTTAGTTGTTAGGTTAAGTCGTGTGCTCTGAGTTGTAACCTATTTGCTTTCATAGAAGTTTTCTAATAGGTTATTGTTGAGACTTTGTTGTGTTACGCTTTCTAAGCTAGAGTTAGTTTAGAAAGGGGTTTCTATAATTGGGTTGATTGTAGGGGTTATGGTACTAGAGGTAGTCTCGTTGGTGACTTAGTTGTAATCTAAAAACTGCTCTTTGAAGTTAGTGAAGTTTTGAAGGCAAATTCTACTGAGTAAGTCGTGGGTTTTACTCCCTTGAGTAAGAAGGTTTTTCATGTAAAAATTCGAGTGTTGATTACTATTCCGCAATTATTCTTTTTTGACTGTGCTAAAATAACAGAAATAGAAAAAAAAAAAAAAAAAAAAAAAAAAAAAAAAAAAAGAAGAAGAAGAAGGCGCAACATCAATGGATGGCTAAGCGTACAAATGGAAGTGAGAAGGATGCTCATGACCTTACATCCCCAACTTAGATAGTTAACATAGAGAAGCAAGCAGTTATTTACCAAGGCAATGATTATCAAAAGAAAGAGTCTGATCCGAATGATGATATTGATTTTGATGAACTTGCAAGACTGAATCATTTTGCCTCCTTAAAAATTCGTGAAGATAAAATTGTGCAGAAAGTAGGCAAAAGTAACAAGATTCAAAAAAGTGAAATTGTGACTGAGGCAAATTAGGGGTAAATTTAACAAATCGTGATATAATTATGACTTTTTTTTGTTAAAGTCATATAACTTTGTTTTCTCGTACAAAAAATTATAAAATTTTACTAACTTATACAAAAATTATAGTAACCACAAAATATAATTTTTCAGTAGTATTTTTTTATTTCATGGTTTTTTATTTTTTATTTTCAATATACTAAATAATAATTCAATTTAAAATAGGAATAACCTGACCCGACCCAACTTACCATGCCCAATACACATATATAAATTAAAATAATATTAAAAGTGAATCCTTCAAAATATACTTCTATATTTTATTTTTCTTTTCAAGATTTACATTCAAATTGATTAGCTTTTTTTGTCAAATGATCTATAATCATACCGTTTATTTATTTATTTTATCAGAATGTCATGCATTCCGAACCAAAATTTTTTGTGGGGGAAAGATACACTTTTAGTATTATTTTAATTTATGTATATGGTTATTGGGTCAGGTTGGGTTAGGTCATTCCAATTTTAAGAAAAAATATAAAATTGATCGATCGGTCGAAAACTAATTGCATTTGTCAATTAAAAAATATAAAAAATATGTATATTACATATAAATATAATTTTATCGAGTATTATTTTTGGGAGCGGTTTTATATATATATATTTTAATTGAGTTATTATTTATTAGACGAAAAATCAAAAAATGAAAAACGTGAAATACAAAAATACTATCGAAAAGTTATGTTTTCCGGGCACTATGACTTTTGTGTGAATTGGTAAATATTTTATAATTTTTGTGTGAGAAAACAAAGTTAGATAATAATTTTAATAAAAAATAGTCATAGTTATATGACCGTTTGTGAAATTATAAAATTCTCACCAAAGTAGCTCAACATCCATGATAATTTATTTCATAAAAACTAGAGGGCTAAACAAGCGTTTTAGGCAAGAAAGAACTTCAGGGGAGGCTCTCTACTAGACAGGTTGAGTAAATGAGTTGTTTAGGTGGCCAAGGAGTGTGTTCCATGTGATTCTACTGCTGAGAAAATACAGTCCCACCTATTCTTTGACTGTCATTACTCTAAGTATATTTGGCAGGCATTAATACATTGACTGGGAGTAAAAAGGTAGGTAAGTTGCTGGGAAGATAAAAAATATTTTTTTATTCTAAGCTAGTTAACAATAGAAGGCCAAACATACCATCTTGGAATTTTCTTTACAGCTTTCTTTGAAATTAATGACTAATATAGTTCTATACCACCCCTTAACATTAAATACATACAATCATGCATATTCTATTATTTTTGTGTTTCTATGAAAAACGTAAGGCAATTAAAATTATTCATTCAAAATATATTTGGTATTAACATTTTCGGGTGAAACCAAAATAACTAGGGTTGGATAGGATGGGAAAAAACATAATTATACAATATTTAGAAATTTTTTCAAAATCATAGAAGAATTATTTAATTTACAGTCAGTAGCAACTAAAATATTAACATACCATATTAAATTTTCAATATATCGGGAATCCACTTGGGTCTAGACGAGAATCACGTTAACAAACAGGTTTCTTTTCGGTTTATAGCTCAAAATGTTTCCTAATCGGCTACCGGTATCCATTATAATTGACAAGTCTATCTTGTATTTGTATGATAAATAATTAAATATGCTTTATTTAATATTTGTATAATAATGATATCTCGATATTATATTTGAAACTAGTAATTATATACAAGGATATTGTTGAGCGCTCAATCTTAAATGTAGAAAGTCCAGGTAAAGACGGTCGGACGCCCGTGAATTAAAAATCCTCGATCCGCCTCTGATAATTATACGGTAAAAAGCATGTATAATTAATAATATTGTATAATCATAGAATATATCTGTTATGTGATTTGCAATTTCAGCTGCTTCTCACATGAAAAAAATATATCAAACAACCCCTAAATAAGAGTGCATAATTTGTAAAATAGAAAACAATTTTTTAAATAGAAAGTCTTAATACACGTCAAACTCGGTGTGGGGAGGAGGGGGGAGGGCGGTACTAACGGATGGGAGACGGGTTTGGGAAAGAGAAAGGGTTGTTGAAGCTCCTATTTTTCACACTACTCCCTTTATTAAGTGCACTTATTTTCTTTTTGGTCCATTGCAAAAAGAATGACCTCTTTCTAAATTTGAAAACAATTTAGTTTAACTTTCTAATTCTATCCTTAGTGAGAAACTTTTATAACTACACAAATATTCTGGACCCCTATTTGACTTGTTTAGGACCATAAATTCTAAAAATCTTTATTTTTTCTTAAACTCCGTGCCCAGTCAAACATGTTCATATAAATTGGAACGGAGGGAGTAGCATTTAAAAAAGTAGGTAATTGATCCTTAATTTATTCTTTAGTATATGGCGACAGGCCCTAGAGTCTAAACGCTTCAAGTTGAGTAGGACAAAAAAAGAATATTTGGAGTGTAAGTTCAGTGTTGGGACTCATGAAGCTGAAGTGGATGTGAAACTTGATACACAAGTCATCCCCATGAGAGATAGTTTCAAATATCTTGGGTCTATAATACAGAGCAACGGGATATTGGCGAGGATGTCACACATCGTATAGATGCGGGGTGGTTGAAATGGAGGCTCGCTTCTGGTATTTTTTGTGACATGAATGTGCCACCTACACTTGAGGGCAAGTTATACAAAGCAGTAATTAGTACGGCCATATTATATAGAGTCGAGTAATGGCTAGTCAAGAAATCTCGTGCCCAGAAGATGAAAGTAGAAGAAATGAGGATGTTGAGATGGATATATACGCATACGAGAAATTACAAGATTAGAAATGAATATATTAGGGACAAAGTGGGTGTGGCTTCTGTGGAAGATAAATTGCGGGAATCGAGGCTGAGATAGTTCGGTTATGTGAAGAGGAGAGACTTTGATGACCTTGTTAGGAGGTGCGAGAGGTTCCTTAGGGGTATCAGGAGGCCTAAGAAGTACTGGGGTGAGGTGATTAGGTAGGACATGGCTCTGCTCCAGCTTACCGAGGACATGACTCTCGATAGAAAGGTGTGGAGGTCAAGAATTAGGGTAGTGGGTTGATGAATATTCTAGAGTTTCTCCTTGTCTTACTAGTAGTAGTAGTAATACTAGCCGGGTATTTTCCTATTTCTAGTCCCTTATTTTTATATGGTGTCTCATTATTAGCAGTAGGATTAGCCATAGTCTTGTAGTTTCGTATCCTTAGATCTCTGACATTACTCATTTTATTTGTTTCCATTGTCTCATTACCTTGTTGTTTCTATTGTTTCCTTATTGCTTCATTTTTAATGTTCTTGAGCCGGGGGTCTTTCGGAAAAAACCTCTCTACCTTCTAAGGTAGGGGTAAGGTCTGCACATACATTACCTCTCCAGACTCCACTTGTGGGATTTCACTGGGTTTATTTTTTATTTTTTTTATTGTTTACCCTCAAAATCGAATAATAATTGAATTTATAAGTGGTTTTAAGAATAAGTGAATTAAATTGACACAAGGAAATAAGTTAGATTGAAATTGTAAATAAGGTATGATAAAGTGTGTTCAAACCATACGAATCAGACAGCAACAACCTTGGGAGAAGGGTTCCCCTTGAACAGTATGTACTTCGATCATAGTATCAAGACACAATTGAAATAGAGCTTTAAAGAGAAAATAATAGTATATTGCTTCTGAATGAATATTACAATGCACTTTACAAATAATTAGACCACCTTTATATAGTAGGGGAGTCCTATTTCAAGTACAACATTATATATGGTAAAAAATCTCGTGATTTGCTAATTAATCAGTTTCTCATTGATACATGCCGAGTTTCACGCCGTGATATTCGACTGATTACGGATATTTCGGACATCAGTTATTCGGTCCGACAATGTTTTCTCGAGATCATTCGGAGTTGGGGTCGGTTCTGGGGTTACGGACTCGATGATCTTGAAGGCGTATGTTCTAACCTCGTACCTCGATCCGATGGAACCAGGGGTCGATATTCAATCCATTACGTTTCAATCCCGATATGTCATGCAACAGACGAGCCCAATTTCAACTGTATACAAATAGTCCCCTAGTTTTTCATAGAGTAAACGACAAGAAACGATATGAGCCCTCGATCCTCGTCTCAATACCTAGCGTCAAAAATGACAAAATGAACGAAATGTCTCATCAGTCACGTCCTAATAGCATTAAATGTTTGTCAGTTGCTGATCGGCCACTTCAGGTTTTCAACCGTCGTTTGAAAACTATAAATACCTCTTCCTACATTTATTCAAACTTTACATCCAGTCTTTTCTTACTCTTGTTCTTAAAGAATCTCTGCAGCTTCTAGTACTTATACCCAAATTTCTTGAGAGCTTTGTAAGGATTACCCTTTGCAAGCATACTCCTTCAACTCCTTTGTCTTCATCTTTTATCCACAAAATGGCGAAGACTTCTAAAATGGTTCCTCAAAAAGAAAACGCTTCTTCTTCTCAGCTGACCAACGGGGAACCAACGGCAGAACCCCCTCTTGACGCGTTTATTCTTGGCGGGTGCTCGGTTGTCGCCGACTTCAAGATCGAGAAACCTTCACTAGTTCCGAGCCGGGATGAGAAGGTGTTGAGGTATATTTTCTCAGTCATAGAGGATTGCAACTGGGCGGAAAATACGTGATGATTCCCAGGCCCGAAGAAGACATCACTACCCACGTAAAGGGATACCTAAGTGTTTACACTTATCCCTTTATGTTGGGCCCTTTGGAACCACTGATCATCCAGTTATGCAAAAGGTACGAGGTGTGCCTTGGTCAGATACACCCCTCGTTCTGGAAGATAGTCATTCTCCTTCGATTCTTTGTGAGGAAGATTGACGGATTCCATTTCACCATTGATCATCTAATACGCATGTACAGTCCCCGATTCTTCCGGGGGAACTAATCAAACTTGCACGTCGGGTCACTGAAGCTTCGTTCTTGAGGATCGAGATCGAGGTTGGAAGACCTCGGACTTTATCCCGGCTGAAGACATGTCGTTCCTCGAAGAGTGGAACACAAAAAGTAAGTCAAGTTCTTCTTTTTCCTAGAATTCAATATTTTCATTATGATTTTCCGCTTTCTTACTAATGTTTGGTTGCGATGCAGTTGTTGCTCAGGTTCCAAAGGTAGTTCCTCGACTAAGGGAGTGGTTCGAGGGCATTGTCTCCAAAAAAATTACCTCTGAGCATGCATGGAGCGAACTTTCAAAGGACCGGTTGGAGGCATGTTCTCATGGTGAGATCCCTTCCTAGTGTGGACAACACTTGGGCTTGTTCTGAGCTTACTCATTTTTTTTCCTTGTAAGCCTTGGGAAGGACGTTGCAATGAGGCCCCCAACTAGAAACAAGGAAATCCCCGACAAGTCCCCTTCTCCGAGGCAGGGTGAGTAGAATAAGAGGATAAGGCTTCCGAGCTCTCCGAAATCGGAGAAGAAAAAACCGAAGAGGAGGCTGGTGCGAAAAACCAAGGAAAGAACCAGTGCTCTCCCATCGGACTCAGTCCACCAGCTGAGGGATAAGTCCGAATAAGAAGAAGAAAACTCAAAAATGGTGGCATGTGTGCGAGGCAACGTCATACTGCCTCAAACTAGGGGGGTTGTCGAAGAGGTAGTGGGAAAGGCCTCCGAACCAGGAAGGAGCGAAGCCGTTTTGCCCCAAGTTAGGGAGGCCAACCAAGATACTACGACTGATGCCTCTCGAGCGGAGGATAATGCATCGAAGGATGCTCTTGGGGTGATAGACCTCTCCGAGTCTCCATTATTTACCGACTCCATGATCCATGAAGGGCGGCATACCCCTTTGACCACTTTCTATATGGCTTAGATTCTTCCACCTTGGAGGATGCCACTGTTCTAGGAGATTTAACAATACCAAATAAAAGTCTTTCTTCGAGAACCAACAGCCTTCTTCAAGTCCGAAATTAATGAACTGGTTCCCAACCCCCAGTGCAGATCCTAGACGAAAACAGACAATTATTATGTCCATCCTGGAGGATGCCCGGGTTCTCTTAGCCCCTGTGGGGGTCGCAAGTTATCAGTGCTTGGTGACCAAAGAGGATCAAGTGAAGATGAACGAGGTGGAAGCGCCCTGCCTGTTCAGCGAAGCCGAACAGACGCTAAACCGAGTAACTTCGAATGCCCCTTGATGCCTTATTTATCATGTACTTAGATTAATATGTAAACAATCGTAACTTTTTCCTTTGTGTTTGTAGGCCTCGGTGCTCCATCACGAGAAGAACTAAACTACCACGAGGCTGAGACCCGGGAGCTCATCGAGAAGAGGGATGCTTACAAGCTTCTTAGTGAGCAATGCGAGAGGGAGGTCAAGAATATCAAAGTTGAGCTTCAGGCGGCCCGGAAGGAGCATGTTGACTTGGTCGAGTAGGTAAGAATAGTCATTGAGGATAGTGACGATGAGTTAGATCCGGTGGCTAACTGTCCGAACCCGTAGGTCCAACAGAAGCCTGACCATATCGGACAACTTCGGGCAGAGGTAGACGCGGTAAAAGCCGAGGGAAAAGAATGGAAAAAGAACATAGACTGCCTAGCCTCAGAAAAGGACAACGAGCAAGCTCAACTAGTTTCGGCTGAGGTTCAGCTTTGAGATTTAAAGGACAAGTTCTTGGTGTAGGCCAAGAAGATCGAGGAGCTCCAGTCCTAGATGAAATTAGCCATCTCTGATCTGGAAGCTCTGGCCAAGGATCTCGAAACGCTTAAGCCAGAGGCTAATGTAATAAAGGCTGATGCTGAGGAAATGGTCCATTTATAAGGCTGACATCGAGGAGGCTCAAGTCCCAGAAAAGGACATCATTAAACATACTAAGTGGCAGTATCGAAGGGAGGCCCTTGAGGAAATTCATGCTCAGATCTTCGACTTATCGGCTAAGATCGAGAGTGTCAAAAAGCTCGAAGTCGAGGCCAAACAACTGGCCGATAATGAGGAGTCCGAAGATTTAGGCGAGTCCGAGGGTGGTGGAGATCCCGAAGGTGATGATGTTGTCCCCAACGAATACTAGACCACTTACGCCTATAGATCCTTTGTTATTTGTATATTTATTGAGGCCATTTGGCCTTTGTAAAAATTATCATCGGGCTATTGGCCCTTGTAAAAAGAATTTTCAATTATGAATATAAGGCTTTTTTCCCTTCAACAGCTTTCAAGTTTTTTCTTTGCCTTACTTTTATTTGCAAAGATCCAAATGACTTAGCATGAAATAGATGGGTTTTTTTCAGAGTCTCGATGTAATCTTTCCTTCAAATTTATTTCATTTTAAGGCACCGTGGGGGTTCGGTGTAACCGATAGTTTTTTCCCCAAAGTACTTTAGACTTTTTTAAGTCATAGTTTGTCGGGGTAGCCTTTAGAACCGTTTCCTAAGCCGAGGGTATATTGGAAACAACCTCTCTACCTACATTAGGTAGGGGTAAGGTCTGCGTACAGACTACCCTCCCAAGACCCCACTTGTTGGGAACATATTGGTTTGTTGTTGTTGTTGTTGTAGCCTTTAGAATCGGTTAAGTAATTTTGAGGCCTTGTTATTTTTGGTATGAGCCTCGGTCATCTTTGTGCCGTGTTTATATGGCTGTAGCTTTTATAGTACGGGTGTTGTCCCATTTTAATATCGTTATCTCGAGTTATCCGGGCTTACCTAATATGGCAGTCCCCAAGTGGGGGTGGCCTTATCCTTCAAAATTCGGGCATAGCCTAGTAGGACTTATGCCTCCCTGAGCTCTGAACTTGAACCATCCGAGTTAGGTTTTGGACAGCAGCCCCCAGGTGGGAGTGATTTCTTGAACTCAAACTAAGGTCGATACCTTTAGGAGATCGTAAATATGGAGTTCCTTACGAAATGCAAAAAACTTCAAAAGCCATATATACTTATGCGCAAGGAAGAGACTTCTTTTATTCTTGTGTGTCATAATTACACATGTACAAGATTTGTGTCAGGGCTCGAGAAATCTATGCGTGCACAGTTCATTTGACTATTTGGCCCTTACAATAAAGCTTATTGATCGGGACCCTTTGGTTACGAAGTTTCTTCCCTTGCTAAGGTCGATATCCAAGGGTAATGTCCCCCAGTATTCGAGGTTGATTGTAGAGAAGCCTCAGATACTGTTAAAGTGATCTTCAATACTAGTTCGTGACCGGTCTTCGATTCTAGGTTAGCACGATCCACTGTTGCCTCGTTAAAAACCTTGCCGGAAAACCCATTTAAGACAAAATCGGTTAAAGGGAAAAAAAGTGCAAATCTTGCTTTCAGGCCTAAATATTTTGTACTGCTCCTTGTTAGATACCTACAAGCGTTATACCAAAATATAAGTAAAACAAAATGAGTGGGTTCATACCTTAGCAGTAGTATCGTTTCATGTGAGTTATACCAATTGCTTGATAGTTGTTCGTCGTTCATCATCCCGAGTTTGTAGGACCCCTTTCCGGTGATTTTGATGATATGATATGGCCCTTCCCACTTAGTCTCCAACTTCCCCTCATTCTATTCGGGTGTTTAGCGTGACATTCCTTAGTACTAATTCCCTGACGTTGAAGTATCGAAGGTTGTCTCTTCTATTGTAATATCTCGTATTCATGGCCTCGTCATTTGATTCCTTTGTTGCATATCGGAATCTGATACTTGGTTCTCCGACTTCGACCAATATTAGATCTTCGGCTCCGTAAACCAATGAGAACGAAGTGGACCTGGCATTGGACTTTGAGGTCGTTTGGTATGCCAATAGGACTTCGTGTAGGATTTCCTTCCATTTCCCTTTAGCTTCGGCCAACCTCTTTTTAAGGTTGTGTAGTATGGTTTTGTTGGTTTCCCACTAGAGTGGTAGGGTGTTGATAGGATCCTTTTGATGTTGTGGTCTTCGAGGAATTTGGTTACTTTGCCACCGATGAACTGCTTTTCGTTGTCGCATACGATCTCGGTCGGCATTCCAAACCGATATATGATGTGGTCCCAAATGAAATCGATGACCTCCTTCTCCCTGAAATTCTCGTATGCTTGAGCTTCTACCTATTTAGAAAAATAGTCAGTCATAAACAAAATAAATTGGACCTTACCAGGTGCCCATGGAAAGGGGCCGACGATGTCCATTCCCCACTTCATGAATGTTCATGGCAACAAAACCGAATGCAGCAGTTACTCGGGTTGGTGTATCATCGGAGCATGTCATTGGCACCCATCACATTTTCGTACAAACTCCTTCTCGTCCTTTTTAATATCGATCCATTAGTAGCCTACTCTGATCATCTTTCAAACCAATGATTTGGCGCCCTAATTATTCCCACAGGTGCCCTCATGAACTTCTCTCAGAATGAACTAGGTATCTCCTAGTCCTAAACATATTTCTAGGGGGACATCAAACATTCTTCTGAACAAGGTTCCGTCTTCTGCAAATAAATAGTGCTGCCTTTGTACGCAAGGGCTCTCAATTCTTTTAGATCCGAGGGAAACTTTCCAGTATTCAGATACTCTACATATTCGTTTCTCCAATCCCAAGTCAGGCTTGTAGTGTTTATCTCGGCATGACCTTCTTCCACCACCGATCTCATGAGTTGCACTACTGCCCCCGAATTAAGTTCATCGTCTTCGACCGATGACCCTAAGTTAGCAAGGACATCAGCCTCACTATCTTGATCCCGGGGTACGTGTTGTAAGGTCCACTCCTTGAACCGATGTAATGCTACATGTAACTTATCCAGGTATCCTTGCATTCGTTCTTCTCTGATCTCAAATGTTCCATTAACTTTGTTTACCACGAGGAGGGAATCGCATTTTGCTTCGATGACCTCTGTGCCCAAGCTTTTGGCTAGTTCGAGACCAACAATCATGGCCTTATATGCGGACACGTTGTTATTCAATTTCATAGTCCTAATAGATTATCTAACTACATTGTCGGTAGGCGACTTCAATACGATGCCAATTACGGACCCTTTAGCATTCGAGGAACCATCCGTGAAGAGGGTTCAGATTCCCGAGGATGTTCCCGAATTTATCAATAATTCTCATTTGACCTCGGGTATTAGGTTCAGCGTGAAGTCGACAACGAAATCTGTCAAAATCTGAGATTTGATGGCTGTCCGAGGTTGATACTCAATATCGTACCCACTGATTTCCACGGCCCATTTGGCCAATCTCCCTGAGGGTTCGGGTTTATGCATAATATTTCGCAACATGTAAGTTGTCACAACACATATGGGGTGGCATTGAAAATACAGTTTCAGTTTCCTAGAGGCGCTTAGCAAAGCGAGCGCCAATTTTTCTAGGTGAGGGTACCTAGTTTCGCACTCACCTAGAGTCATGCTAACGTAGTAGATTGGAAATTCCGTACCTTGTTCTTCTCAGACCAGGACTCCATTTACCGTTATCTTCGACTACCAAGTAAAAGTATAGTTGTTCATCTGCTTTCAGTGTGTGAAGCAGCGGGGGATCAATAAATACTGTTTGAGTTCCTCCAGGGCTCATTGACACTCCGGGGTCCATGAAAAGTTGTTTCTTCTTTTTGAGTAGCGAGAAGAATTGGTGACTCTTATCTGAGGACCTCGAGATGAATCGTCCTAGGGTGGCTATGCGTACGGTTAATCTTTAAACGACCTTCATCTTGTCCACGCCCGTGATGTCTTCGATGGCTTTGATTTTTTCGGGGTTGATCTCTATTCCTCGGTTGGATACCATGAACCCGAGAAATTTACCTGACCTGACTCCGAAAGCACATCTCTTCGGGTTTAGCTTCATATTGTACTTCTTCAAATGCTGAAAGTCTCCTGCAAATATTTCAAATGGTCCTTTGCTCGCAGGGACTTAACCAACATGTCGTCAATATAAACCTCCATCGATTTTCCTATTTTTTCCTCAAACATACGGTTTACTAGGCGTTGATAAGTGGCACCGACATTTTTTAGCCCGAATGGAATCACGTTATAACAGTGCGTGCCGTACTTAGTAATGAAGGAGGTTTTCTCCTCGTCATCCGGGTCCATACGTATTTGGTTGTACCCGGAATAGACATCGAGAAAGCTGAGGATCTCGTGGCTGGCCGTGACATCGATCATTTTGGGCATAGGGAAGGTGTCCTTAGGACATGCCTTGTTCAAATCCTTATAATCTACACAAATTCTTAATTTGTTCCCCTTTTTAGGGACTACCACTACATTTGCTAACCAATCCGGGTATTTAACCTGCCGGATGGACCCTATTTTAAGGAGTTTAGATACGTCGTCCTTGATGAAAGCATGGTTAAGCTCGGATTGAGGCCTCCTTTTCTACTTGACCGGATTGGGTCCAGGCTTAGCTTGTGAGTGGTTATCTCCGGTGGGATCTCTGTCATAACAGGATGGGACCAAGCAAAACAATATATGTTAGTTATAAGAAATTGAATGAGTTATTTCTTGAGATTGGGAGAGAGCCCCGTGCCCAGGTATACCTTCCGATCGGGTAGGTTCTCGAGAAATATGACATGTTCCATCTCTTCGACCGTTGATTTAGTAGTGTCGGAGTCATCGGGGACTATAAAAGATCAGGGGACCCTGTAATCATCGTCTTCGTTAGTCCCCTGCTTGTCTAGTTTGGTCGTGGCCGGTATCGGTGATTGGTATTTGGCCTATTATTTTTCTCTCGTACTTGATTCCCTTGATGTTGTGAGTGTTGATATCGAAATCACTTCATCGACTAAATACATCTCTTCTGCGGCCGGTTGTTCTCCGGATATTGTCTTAATCCCTCCTGGCGTTGGGAATTTTAACACTTGGTGAAGAGTCGAGGGCACTGCTCTCATGTCGTGGATCCATGGCCTCCCGAATAGGGTGTTGTGCCTTATGTCACCTTCGATCACATAAAAATTGGCTTCCTAGATGGTCCCGACGGCATTGACTAGTAATGTTATCTCCCCCTTAGTGGTTTCACATGCCATGTTGAATCCATTCAGAACTCGGATTGCGGGCATGATTTGAACTTGTAGACCGAGATGTTCTACGACTCTTGACCGGTTGATGTTGGCCGAGATACCTGGAGTAATCAACACACACTTAACTTGAGATTTATTTATGAGTACAAATATTACCAGTGCATCATTGTGAGGTTGCACGATCCCCTCTTTGTCCTCGTCGCTAAAAGTCAAGGTTCCTTCTGGTATGTAATCTCGAGTTTGTTTTTCCCTTGTGATGGACACTTAGGTGCGCTTCAACATTGGCCCTTGAGGGAAATCAACTCCACTAATAATCATGTTAATTCCATGTTGAGGTTCTTCTGGTTCGGTCCGTTTTTTAGAATCCCTCTTTCTGAAATGATTCTTGGCTCGATTGCTCAAAAATTCTCGAAGGTGTCCGTTGTTGAACAACCGGGGTACTTCTTCTCTCAATTGTCGACAATCCCCTTTCCAGTGTCCATGAGTTCCATGGTATTTGCACATCTAGTTAGGATCCGTTTGGGCTAGATTGGATTGTAAAGGTCGATGCCATTTGGTATCTTTGATGCATCTGATAGCTGATACGATGTCAGCTGCATCAACATTGAAGTTATACTCCGATAACCTTGGTACTGCTTTAGGTCCAATAGGACTGTCGAAACCATTCTTTGCTAATGAGTCCTCGAGTGCTCTGACCTCGATCACTTCTCCTTTCATTTCACATAGAACTTCACCCGGACGCACTACTTCTTTGATCTCCATTATATGCCTGGTACCGATCTTTGTTTGACCTCAGTTCACAGTCAATATCTCTCTTGATTCTGTTGATGGGTCTGACAGGATAAATGGACCCGGAAGAAGCCCCAAGTTGATCATCTTTGACCCTGATCTTTGATTGATACCGGTTATGCACATCGACCCAAGTAATAGCCGGGTACTCTATCAGATTCTGCTTCAACTGCTGTAAAGACACCGCGCTTCGAACATTGAGTCCCTGGGTGAAAGCTTGAACGGAGATCATCAGCGACCGACAGTAGGTCCATTCATTCTATCTGAAACCGCACCACGAACTCTTTAAGCATTTCATTATCCTTCTGCCTTACTTTGAAAAGTTCCTACCTCCTGGTCTTGACCTTGATAGCCCCAGTTGTGCCTTCACGAAAGAGTCTGCAATCATAGAAAATGAGTTAATAGAATTAGGTGGTAAATTGTGATACTATATCATAGCTCCCTTCGACAGGGTCTCTCCAAATTTCTTCAGGAGGACAGATTCGATTCATCGTCCTCCAAATCATTCCCTTTGATGGCATGATGCGAGACTAAATTGCATAGTTTAACAGGGGATATACCTTACATTTTATGCGAATTAATGATAAAATTGCACTTGTTATGTGCTTAATGGAGTTTATTTCATGTGTAGGTGAAATGGAGATGGAAACGGAGCTAAAAGGATGCAAATACGTCGAAAAATACGCGAAAGGAGACACCCGGGCGATAGCCAGGCGACAGAGCCAAACAGCTAACCCTACCTGGCGTTAGCCAGACGTTAGGGCTGAAACAACAGACCTACCATGGCGTTAGCCAGGCGTTAGGGCTGAAACGCCATCCCTAGCTTGGCGTTAGCCAGGCCTTTGGGTCCAAACGCCAGGGTCCTTTGTCCGGCCAGAAACCGAGTTTTGACGGGATTAAGTGTTTCCCAAGTGAAATAAACATCTCCTACACGGTTAGGGTTCACCCTAAACCTATAA
>ML413393.1:10829-27843 GCA_005239525.1 Nicotiana knightiana
GAATGGCACTGAATGAACTACAGGAGTAATGGGTGCATTCCTTGTTGTCCATCCTGAATTCTGTGCCATTTTATCAAGTAAGATTTGGCTCTCTCTCCACGATTTGCTCAGGAATGCTCCACCAGCTGAAGCATCAACATTTGCTTTAACCGTATCTGTTAAACCCGTATAGAAACGCTTCCCCAACATTTGATCTGGAATACCATGATGTGGACAGATAACTAACATAACCTTAAATCGCTCTCATGTCTCTTGTAAGGTTTCGGCTGGTTTCTGTCGGAAGCTTAAGATCTCATCGATTTGTTGGGCAGTCTTGTTAGGTGGGTGAAACTTGTTCACGAATTGCTTAACTAACTCCTCCCATGTGGTAATGGAATTTATGGGGAGTGAGTTTAGCCAAGTCTGGGCAGCACCAGTCACTGAGAATGGAAACAACAACAGTTTTATTGCCTCCTGAGTGACGTTTGGCTGCCTTTGAGTTTTGCAAATTGACAGGAAGTTCTTTAAATGCTGCTGGGGGTCTTCAATGTATGACCCTGAGAATAGCCCTTTGTTCTGCAATAAGTGCAGCATATTATTTGTTATCTGAAAGGACTCGGCCTGTATTTGAGGAACCAATATCGCCGTGGCCAAATTCTCAGCAGTGGGTTGTGCCCAGTCATATAAAGGAGCCTCTGCCCCTACTTGAGCAACTGGGTCTACCACATCATCCCCATGATTGTTCCGGTTATGTGCATCTCCATGTCGGTTTCAATTTGTTCAATTTGTGGTTGATGTTTGCTTTTCCGGTTGGTCCGATTTATGGTCCTGAAAACTTTCTCGGGGTCTGATAAGGCTTCAATTACTTCACCAGTCCTCGATGAGTTTCTAGGCATGCACCTGCAACACGTTAGCAAACGTTAAACTTTCAATGTAAAAACGAAAATTTGAAGACAATTGACTATATTTCAGAATTTTGTATTTCTTCCAACTCAATTGATAATACCGTTAATTCTCCGACAACGGCGCTAAAATTTGATCACGCTCAACTATGTCTAATAAAAGACTAAGCGGGCATTACAAATATAATCTGGGGTATTACGCCCAGAATCGATCCCGCAAGGAATTTACGTATCAATTAATTCGTCAGAATATGCAACTTTTACTTAATCAATTCTCTCAAGACTTTTTAATATAACTTGGTGATGTTTTACTAATTCTACTGACAATAATAATAAATAACAATTACTAACAATGTGTTGTAAACAATTATGATAAAGGTCTAAGGTTATGGTTTCCCCCGTCGGTGAACTTCCTTCTCGGATACTTCTTATAGTTTGATTAGTTGTCTCTATCAATCATGAACACTCTATCTACCATAAATCTCTCTCAAGTAATTATGATAATTTACTAGACGCACTCTCTCAAGTTACGCTAGCTAGATTGCATTACAGTTCACTTTAGATTGCACCCGAGGTATCGTTATCTCTAATCCAACCTCTAAACCCTCGGTTATGACTTTCGTCTATACTCCGGGATTGATGTTGTTCAAACAAATACCTAAATATGCACTCTCTCTCGAGTAGATACATAATAAATAGGCACAGCTAATTGAGGGCCCTTTCAATCAACTATAATAAGAACGTAGTTGAACAAATAGAGAATAATCAACCAAAATATATTAATATCGCAATAAATTCATCCCCACGGGTTCTACCAAAACCCTAGATTAAAGAAGTTAGCTAGACATGTTCATACAAATCAAACCCAAAATAAATTGCATCATTGAACTACAAAGTAATGAATAAAAGATGTAGAAATCAATATTTTGTCACTTCAATGGTTTCTTCTCTTCGAATCCTTCGTATGCCTTCCAATCCTTGTTAAGTTGTGTTTTAGGAGTATTTATATGTTGAGGACAAACCCTAAACGTGTAGGAGACTTCTATTCCAACCGGGAAACACTTAAACTTATCAAAACTCGGAATTGACCGAAACATGGGCCTGGCGTTTGGGCCCTAACGCCTGGATAATGCCAGGCTAGGGCTGGCATTTGGACTCCAACGCCTGGCTAACGCCAGGCTAGGGCTGGCATTTGGACTCTAATGCCTGGCTAACACCAGGCAGGGCTAGGCGTTTGGGCTCTGGCGCCTAGCTATAGCCCGGTGCACTCCTCCTCGCCTCTTGAGCGTATTTTCGATGTATTTGCATCCATTTAGCTCGGTTTCCATCTCCAATTCACCTACACATGAAATAGACTCTATTATGCACATAAAAGTGTATTTTTATCATTAACGCACATAAAATGTAGGGCATATAACATGTTAAACCGCGAATTCTAGCCTCGCATCAATGCTAAATTGTTAAATACTTCATGTATATTGAAATGACAGATATTTGGGGGAAAATGAAGTAGTAATTGTTTATTTACTTCCCGTTTTATTTGCATTTCAGTTACTTCAATGTTTACTGTTTTATCATCCTCGTATGCCTATTGCTGTTAACATACCTTATTAAATATATTGCTGGACCCTAGTGAGTGTCAAGTCAACCTCTCGTCACTACCTCTTTGAGATTAGACTGGATACTCACTGGGTACATCTCTATTTATGTACTCATGCTACCCTTCTGTACTTCATTGTACAGGTTCTGAGGCTGGTGCATCTGGTTATTAGACCGGAGCTCGATTCTGGGTATAGATTGGATCTGACTTCACGGTGAGTTGCTTCTCCTGACGATCCTCGGCAGCACCATGGAGTTTCTTTTGTTATTCCTGTTTATTTCTTCCAGAGAATGGGACAGTTATATTATATCTTTTGTATATTTTGTAAGTATGCCTGTAGGACTTGTGACACTAGTTCCTGGCACACACGTGGTAGATATTATGGTTTACGGGTTTGTATATATATTGGCCCACGCCTCTTTATGATGCTTTTGGTTAAATTGGCTAATTATCCTTTTCAATTAATGTTTTGAGCTTTAAAACTTGGCACGTGTTGGAATGTTTAATCAAACATGTGAAAATCCTTAGTTATTTGTGCATTAGCTTGCCTCACCCCGGTGTTGGGCGCCATCACGACCTGGGTTAGGATTTTGGGTCGTGACAACATGGTATCAGAGCTCTAGGTTCGCGTAGATCTCACAAGTCACGGGCAAACCTACTAGAGTCTTGCGGATAGGTACGGAGACGTCTGTACTTATCTTCGGGAGTCTATAGGGTGTTAGTAAAGCTCTCATTATTCTTATTCTATCGTGAAGTCGATGGTTTACTAAATCTCTTTCTTCTATTCTCTCACAGATGGTGATGACGCGTGCATCCGATGTTCCAGACCCGAGAAGGGCTGCTACCCCCGTTGTCTGAGGTTGTGGCAGAGGCCGGGGGAAGGCACTAGCCCGAGGTAGGGGACGAGGGCATCCCAGAGCTATTCCAGTTGCACCACCACCAGAGGATCCTACTATAGATGAGCAGGGTGAGGTGCCCCCAGCAGATCCTGCTCCAGTGGACTTTATGACGGCGCCAGGCTTCCAGGAGGTCATGGGCCATGTGATGCGGTTTATGGACACTAAGTCCCAGGCTGGTTTATTTCCAACAGATCCTGCCATATCTCAGGCGGGAGGGGGACCCAGACTCCTACTGCCCAGGCTGTAGGTCAGGCAGCAACATTACATCATACCCCAGGTACACTGCCCGTGGGTGGAGTTCACCCTGTAACAGCAGCACCTGAGCCCAGACCAGCTGGGACGGTGATCCGTAGAAGTTATTGGATAGATGGACTCGATGTAACCCTCCAGTCTTTCGGGGTGAGCAAGGCGAGGATGCCCAGGATTTTGTTGACAGGTGCAGGGACAGGCTGCACAACATGAGGATATTAGAGTCCCATGGAGTGGACTTCACTACCTTCCAGTTAGAGAGCAGAGCTCGCAGATGGTGGCAGTCCTATATTCTCAACAGGTCAGCAGATTCTCCTCCTATCACTTGGGAGCAGTTCACTCAGATGTTTCTAGACAGATATATCCCACCCTCTGAGAGGGAAGAGCTGCAGTATCAGTTTGAGCATCTGGAGCAGGGACAGATGTCAGTGATAGATTACGAGGCTAGATTTCAGAGTTGTCTCGCCATGAACTCATGATATTACCCACGGATGTTGAGAGAGTGCGGAGATTTATAGCGGGGTTGCATCCAGGTATTAGGGCCAACATGTCCTGAGAGGTGTAGATGGGGACTCCTTATCAGCTCGTGGTGGAGATTGCTCGCAGGATCGAGGGTTATCGGTCGAGGAGTAGGGGCAGCAGGATAAGAGGGCTAGATTCTCCGGAGATTTCAGAGGTGCCCCAGTTAGGGGTAGAGGTCAGTTTGGTAGAGGTAAGCCCAGCAGGCCTCCATATTCATCACCCTCGCCACCTCCCCAAGGTGTTCTAGCGAGGCCTCAGTTCAACGCCATGCCAGAGCGTTCCTACCGCCCTCCATGTATTCAAGGTTCTTCTTCAGGGCAACAGGCTATGATACCTGGAGGATGTTATGAGTGTGGGGATCCAGGTCATATGAAGAGGCATTGTCCCAGGTTTCGGGGCAAAGCAGTGCAGCAGGGTTATCAGCCTATAGGTCCAGCACTAGAAGTCAGGCCACCTAGAGGTGGAGGACAGGTCGGCAGGGGTCGTCCTAGAGGTGAAGGCCAGTCAGGAGGAGGCCAGTCAGCTCCTATTCACTCCGGCAGAGCTCAGTCTTCCGGTGCTCCAGCTAGATTCTATGTTATTCCGGCCAGATCAAATGCAGTGGCCTCAGATACCGTGATTACAGGTATTATTTCAATATGTGGTAGACAGGCATCGGTATTATTTTATCCAAGATCCACCTATTCATATGTTTCAGCATTATTTGCTCATTTTCTGGATGTTCCTCGTGAGTCCTTGGGTTCTCCTATATATGTGTCCACTCCTATGGGCAATTCTATGGTGGTAGACCGGATCTATCGGTCTTGTGTGATCACCTTCTATGGGTTTGAGACTCGAGCGGACCTTCTATTGCTCGACATGGTTGATTTTGAGGTTATTCTAGGCATGGATTGGCTATATCTTTATCATTCCGTGCTAGATTTCCATGCCAAGACAGTTACCTTAGCCATGCCCGAGTTGCCTAGACTGGAGTGAAGAGGTTCCTCAGTTAGTGCAGCCAGCCGGGTTATCTCATTCTTGAAGGCTCGACATATGGTCGAGAAGGGTTGTCTGGCGTATCATGCTTGTGTGCGGGATACCACCGTCGAGTCTCCAACGATTGATTCAGTGCCAGTTGTTCGAGAGTTTGCTGATGTATTTCCTTTAGACCTTCCGGGCATGCCTCCGGATCGTGATATCGATTTCTGTATTGATGTGGCTCTAGGTACTCAGCCTATTTCTATTCCCCCGTACCGTATGGCTCTGAAAGAGTTGAAGGAGTTGAAGGAGTTGAAGGAGTTGAAGGAGCAACTTGAAAAGTTACTAGCTAAGGGGTTTATCAGACCGAGTGTATCGCCTTGGGGTGCTCCAGTTCTATTCATGAAAAAGAAGGATGGGTCTATGCGGATGTGTATTGATTACCGCCAGTTGAACAAGGTCACTATGAAGAACAAGTATCCACTGCCACGCATCGATGATTTGTTTGACCAGTTCCAGGGTGCTCGGTGTTTTCTAAGATTGATTTGAGATCGGGGTACCACCAGTTGAAGATTCGGGCCTTGGATGTTCCGAAGACTACTTTTCGTACGAGATATGGCCATTATGAGTTCCTGGTGATGTCCTTTGTCTTGACTAATTCCCCAGTGGCATTTATGGACTTGATGAATACGTTGTGCAGGCCGTATATTGATTCCTTTTCATTGTCTTTATTGATGATAGTTTGATCTACTCACGTAGCCTGGGGGAGCACGAGCAGCATTTGAGATTTGTGCTCCAGACTTTGCGAGAACAGAAGCTATATGCTAAGTTCTCCAAGTGTGAGTTCTGGTTGGATTTCGTGGCATTCTTGGGACATGTGGTATCCGGAGAGGGTATCAAGGTTGATCCTCAGAATATTAAGGCAGTTCAGAGTTGACCGCGTCCTACTTCAGCTACGGAGATCAGGAGCTTTTTGGGCCTAGCAGGCTATCATCGCCGATTTATGGAGGGGTTCTCTTCTATTGCAGCTCCATTGACTAGATTGACTCAGAAGAGTGCCCCGTTCCGATTGTTCGACGAGTGTGAGGCGAGCTTTTAGAAGCTCAAGATAGCATTGACTTCAGCACTAGTTCTGGTATTGCCTTCTGGTTCTGGGATGCATACAGTGTATTGTGATGCTTCACGTGTTGGTTTGGGATGTGTGTTGACGCAGGAAGGGAGAGTTATTGCTTATGCTTCGGACCAGCTGAAGGTTCATGAGAAGAATTACCTTGTGCATGATTTAGGGTTGGCGGCGATTGTTCATGCTCTTAAGATTTTGAGGCACTACTTGTATGGGGTGCCCTATGAGGTTTATATAGACCACCGCAGCTTACAGCACTTGTTAAAGCAGAGGGATCTTAATTTGAGGCGGCGCAGGTGGCTTGAGTTGTTGAAGGATTATGATATCACCATTCTTTATCATCCGGGCAAGGCAAATGTTGTAGCAGATGCCTTGAGCAGGAAGGCAGAGAGTATGGGTAGCTTGGCTTATATTGCAGCAGAGGAGAGACCTTTGTCCTTGGACATTCAATCCTTGGCTAATCGCCTGGTAAGGTTAGACCTTTCAGAGCCTCGCCGAGTTCTAGCAAATATGGTTGCTCAGTTTTCGTTATTGGGAGATATTAAGGCTCAGCAGTTTGATGATTCGTACTTGGCAGAACTATGGGAGACAGTGGTTCAAGGTGGTTCCAAGGAGGTTACTATGGGCGAGGATGGTGTTCTGAGGCTTCAGGGCCGTTTATGTGTTCCTAATGTCGATGTCCTGAGAGAGAGGATTCTAGAGGAGGCAGACAGTTCACGGTACGCTGTTCATCCTGGTGCTACGAAGATGTATCGTGATTTGAAGCAGCATTTCTGGTGGAGGCGGATGAAGAAGGACATAGTGGGGTATGTGTCCAGATGTCTTAATTGCCAGCAGGTCAATTATGAGCACCAGAGGCCAGGAGGCCTACTTCAGCAGATGCCCATTCCTAAGTGGAAGTGGGAGCGCATCACTATGGACTTCGTGGTTGGGTTGCCTCGGACTTTGTGGAAGGTTGACGCGGTTTGGGTCACTGTGGATAGGTTGACCAAATCGGCGCATTTAATTCCAGTAGCTACTACATATACTTATGAGAGGTTGGCCCAGATCTACATTTGGGAGATAGTCCGATTGCACGGTGTACCGGTGTCCATTATATCAGATCGAGGTCCTCAGTTCACCTCGCACTTCTGGAGAGCATTGCATAGTGAGATGGGTACCCAGATAGATCTCACCACATCATTTCACCCTCAGACTGATGGTCAGTCAGAGCGTACAGTTCAGATATTGGAGGACATGCTCCGGGCATGTGTGATTGACTTCGGAGGTTAGTGGGACCAGTTTTTGCCTTTGGTCGAGTTTGCTTACAATAATAGTTATCAGTCCAGCATTAAGATGGCTCCATTTGAGGCTTTGTATGGTCGGCGATGTCGTTCTCCTATCCGGTGGTTTGAGCCTGGCGAGGCTAAGTTATATGGCACCGACTTGGTGAAGGATACTTTGGAGAAGGTGAAGCTGATTCAGGAGAGGCTCCGCACAGCACAGTCCAGACAGAAGAGTTACGCAAATCAGAGGGCGCGTGTTGTAGCATTTATGGAGGGAGACAAGGTACTGTTGAAGGTCTCGCAGATGAAGGGTATTATGAGGTTCTGGAAGAAGGCAAGCTGAGTCCGAGGTTTATAGGTCCCTTCGAGGTGTTGAGGTGAGTTGGGGAGGTTGCTTACGAGCTAGCTTTACCTCCCAGTTTATCAGAAGTTCATCATGTCTTTCACGTATCCATGCTCCAAAGGTACCACGCCAACTTCTCTCACGTGGTTGATTTCAGCACTATCCAGTTGGATGAGAGGTTGGGCTACGAGGAGGATCCAGTTGCTATTATTGACAGGCAGGATCCCCAGTTGAGATCCAAGAGACTTTCTACCATAAAGGTCCAGTGGAGGTGCCAACCAGTCATGGAGGCGACCTGGGAGTCTGAGGAGGACATGCGGAGCAGATACCCGCACTTATTCAGCACTTCAGGTATGATTCTAGACCCGTTCGAGGACGAACGTTTGTTTAAGAGGTGGAGAATGTAATGACCCGACCGGTCGTTTTGCGTTACCGGACCCCGTTCCCCGAAATGAAATTTCCCATAGCGTGTTATTGTGATTTATGACTTGAAGGGACGGGTGGTTCGGGATTCGGAAGTGTTTAGAGTAGGAACACTTGGTTCCTTAAGGTTGGCCTTTAAGGCCAAGTTTGACTTCGGTCAACATTTTGAGTAAACGACCTCAGAATCGAGTTTCTATGGTTCTAGTAGCTTTGTATGATGCTTTTGGACTTGGGCATATGTTCGGAATGGGTTTTGGATGACCCGGGAGCGTTTCGGCGCCCAATAGCGAAATAAGAGTTTCCTTAAGTTCATATTGTGGTTTGGGACGTGTTTTTGCATTATCAAGGTCCAAACAGAATTTCGAGACCGGGAATAGTTTCGTTACGTCATTCATGAATTGATCACAAAATTTGGGGTCATTCCGAGTAGTATAGGTCGGTTCGGCGCATTGTTAGCGAATTCAAGAAACTTAAAGTTCCTAAGTTTGATTCTAGGGGTTTTGAGGTGTGATTTTGAGTTTTAGCGTTGTTTTGGGTGTTCCTAAGGCTCGAGCGAGTCCGTATTATGATTTGGGACTTGTTGGTATATTTGGACGGGGGCTCGAGTTGGCCCAGGTGCCTCTCAGGCACCAAACGAGGCCAAAAACCAGCTGAAGCAGTTGCTGGTGCACCTGATCTGGTGTGACCGCAGGTGCGGTTGCCCAGTCGCAGGTGCAAGACCGCTCCTACGGTCCCAAGCCTCGCAGATGCGGTTTCAGGTGGGATTCCCTTTTCTCGCAGATGCAGACCACATTCCGCAGGAGCGGAGCCACAGGTGCGGGCTCCTCTCCGCAGGTGCAAGCTTTGTCCCCCTAGCCCAATTCTGCAGGTGCGAGTATTTACTCGCAGGTGCAAGACCGTAGGTGCGGTCATTGAGCCGCAGGTGCGGAACCACTGTAGGCAGTGAGTTCTTTAAAACACGGGATTTATTCATTACACTCCATTTTCTTCCGCCATAGACGACCTTGAAAGCTTGGGAAAGAGCTCCACGACCTAGCTACTAAAAGGTAAGTGAATTACCCTAATGTTAGTATAATGTATGAATTCCTAGTTAAATTAACTAACCAATTAATGAAAATCAAGGATTTGAGTAGTAACCTAGGGATTTATGAAAATTTAGGGAATTACCCGTTAATTAGCCATGAAATCATACAAAAATCACATATTAACGATCCTTAGGTTATGGGTAAGTGATTCCTTCGAAAATTTCCGAAAGCCGAGCATGCAGGCCCCGAGGTGAATTTTGGAATTTCTTCAAGTAGGATGAAATGACCAAGTAAATAGGAGACTTCCATACTTTTGAGTGTAAATTGATATATTTATGTAACATTTGGCTAGTTTCGTGTCCTTCGGTGACGAGTTTGGAGTTTCGGGCGCGTTCTTGACCTGGAGAGTAGGTTCGACACGAGGTGAGTCTCCTTTCTAACCTTGTAAGAGGGAACTGTTCCCATAGGTGATCCAATTGCTATGTGTTAATGTTTGTGGGGGCTACGTACGTACAAAGTGACGAGAGTCCGTACGTGGCAGCTATTATTGTTATGTCCGGGTAGTTAGGCCCACATCATGCCTTGTGTTTTTCCTTAAAATGAATTATATGCTTCATGAATTCATGTTATATGTAGCCTTGTTCCCTGAGATCATGGAATTTGATAATTTAAAGGAATTGTTCACTGGAAAGTAATTTATGAAGAATATTGCGTGTGCATGTGACCGCTTCGCAATTTACATTCCGCGAGCGGAGTGTTATTTTCCCCACTCTCACAGGAGCGGGCCATATGCCACGGCGGATTAAAAGATACATTATGGTTCGGGCCGTTCGACCCTCGGCAGTGCACATATATGATTATTATGATGGCTCAGGCCGGTTGTCCTTATCCCGTATGCGCATGCTAAATTGTTAAATACTTCATGGATATTGAAATGACAGATATTTGGGGGAAAATGAAGTAGTAATTGTTTATTTACTTCTAGTTTTATTTGCATTGCAGTTACTTCAATGTTTATTGTTTTATCATCCTCGTATGCCTTTGTTGTTACCATATCTTATTAATTATATTGTTGGACCCTAGTGAGTGTCAAGTCCACCTCTCGTCACTACCTCTTCGATATTAGATTGGATACTCACTGGGTACATATCTATTTATGTACTCATGCTACGCTTCTGTACTTAATAGTACAGGTTCTGTGGCCGGTGCATCTGGTTATTAGACCGGAGCTCGATTCTGAGTATAGATTGGACCTGACTTCACGGTGAGCTGCTTCTCTTGACGATCCTCGGCAGCACATTGGAGTTTCTTTTGTTATTCCCATCTATTTCTTCCAGACAGTGGGACAGTTATATTATATCTTTTGTATATTCTGTTAGTATGCCCGTAGGACTTGTGACACTAGTTCCTGGCACACATGTGGTAGATATTATGGTTTACGGGTCTGTATATATATTGTCCACGCCTCCTTATGACTGTTTTTTGTTATATTGGCTAATTATCCTTTTCAATTAATGTTTTGAGCTTTAAAACTTGGCACGTGTTGGAATGTTTAATCAAACATGTGAAAATCCTTAGTTATTTGGGCGTTGGTTTGCCTCACCCCGGTGTTGGGCGCCATCACGACCTGGGTTAGGATTTTGGGTCGTGACAGTGGTAATGAATTAGGGTTAGGGGTGTTTGGTGTAATTAAAATGGGTCGGATGTTTGGGAGTCGTTGATCTCGAGAGATCAACAGTTGGGATTAGATTTTTAGGCCGCGTGGGTTAATTTTGACGGGTATGGGTCTGGTTGGACGGGTATGGGCATTTGGGTACTGGGCTTAGTGTATTGGGCTGGGGTAATGGGTTAGGCTAGGTCCGGAATTAATTAAAAAGGGGCTAGATTTTAAATACCTAATTAAATTAATAAAATAATTTATAAAAATAATTAATAAATAATAAAAATGTCATTTCTGCATGAAAATGATTTAAAATAATTGTTTAATATTACAAAAATATAAACGGTCATTTTTCTGTGTAGATAAGGTAATTATGCATATATGTGGCTATTATTGCGAACTATTGCAATTATGGCCTAAAGATGAAAATCTTATTATACATAAAATGTTTAAAGCTTAATATGAATATAAATGATAAAAATTAAGTAATAAATCATTTTAAAATTATTTGTGATGCAATTAATAATTATTTAGATAAAATAAATTGATTAAAAGCCTTTAAAATTATGGAAAAATGTTGGTTGATGCTCATGCACTATTTTGAAAGTATATATGTATTTATAAAATATATATGAAAAAAATTGGGTATCAACAGCGGTTCTTGCAGTTGCAGCTACCTCTACCACCCTTAGCTTCGGGTGCACCATATTCGTTTCTCCCTCTCGCTAGGAGGTGGGTTGATAGGCGAGAATATGGATGAGAGTACGAGGCTAGACATATTCTCCCCTTGTGCATGTATTTGTTGGATTTACTGAGGGCACAAAGGTAAATGTATACCTAAGTTTACTTGGCCTGGCTTCATATGTGTTGCGTATACTCACGTTTTCTATTTTTATTTAATAGTTCATTTGGAGGCCATACAACGACGAGCTAATAGCTGGTTTGCCTGATTATTGCTCGACCGTCCGAATTATGTGGAGCTCTTCCGTCCCATTAATGTTCCTTGATATTGTGGAGCATCATGCCACCGAGCGAGTTCTTCGCCAGTTTGGCCGCCCGCAGCTTGTACCGCCACCGCCCGCCTGACATACACACATTACCAGCGGGATGATCATTCTAGGGTGGACCAGACATATATGACATGGCTAGAGGCGCAGATCGATACTTAGAGCAGGAGCGTTGTCGATGTGGAAGGCGTGCCCCACGAGGTAGGGGTGCCCCACGAGGCAGGGGTGTCCCACAAGGTCGTGGGGGTAGGCGAGGAGGTGGTCCCCAGCAAGGGGGCGTTGAGGAACCTGTTGAGGATGTTGGAGTTGATCAGTCGGGTGACCTCTATGAGCCAGACTACCCTCACAGTAGCATGCCTTCAGCCTTCAACTTTAGCTCACTCAAGTGGCTTCGTAGGTGACCCCATCAGCTCCATTGTTGATCACGGGCACGGCCATTACACGAGAGGATTGCGATCAATATTTTCATGATCCCCCAAACCCATCGACCGTTGTTGATGCTGACACGAGATGTGGATAGTGGGTGCCAGCTGAGTTATGGCTCATCATCGAGGGATGCTGGGGATCTTTCACAGGCACAGGTGTTTTTGTATCAGTATTAAATTTAAATTTGTTTTTATCTCATTGATTAGCCATAAATATCTTTATGGTTTTTTCGTTAAGGCTTCATCATCGCCCGTCACAGAGGCCACTTTGTGCGATACTGACCTAGCTGCGACGGATGATTATATTCAGGAGCCCGACGAGACCATGGTAAGACAATTTAAATTTTTTTGACTTAACACGTACATTACTAATATATATTTTCATATACTGAAATATCTTATTATTTTATAGGTTACTGCTAGACTGACGGCCTTTTCTACCGAGTCTGCCAGCCCTACTGACAATCATGTTGCAGCGCATCATGCGATAAAGAGGCGACGTGATGAGGATGATCCTGATAGCATAGCCGAGCGGGATGGGATACGCCTCAGGCCAACCGCTGCATTAAATCATACAGGATGTGGGACACATTGATTTGTTTTGTATTTTATGTACATATGACATTCAGTAAATAATAGCAACAATTTTTATTGCTTACATTATATGCGTATTATGTTTTTATTTCTCCGATTCTTCGTTATTTTAATACTACAACACAAACACAAACATAGCAACTTAACATAATCTAAATTCAGTACAACTAATGAAAACACATGACACGGAAAACATAAAGATAAAATACTACACTCAACACATACATGTGTTTGTTTAGTCACTACCGCCTATTATTCTCTGCTCCAACCACTTAAATTTCTCTTCCATGTTATTTTTTCTTCTCTCACCTCTTTTAGTTTCTCATGCACTGCCACAATTTTAGTTCCAAACATATTGCAAACATGATTTGTAGTATTCCTGGTTAATAGGTGCATCATACCCTTCCTCAAACATACAATGATTTTCGTCATTGCGTCCAAACAATTGTTGACACATCCAATATTTGCGCCCAACATTACCATCGGACCAACAAACCTTCAAAATCGCACGTTTGCCACAATAGCACCTTGGTTGGTCATTACGTCCAGACATTTGTTAATGCAAGAAAAATGAAAAATTTATGGAAAGTTTTGCTATTTTTTTTGGTTAAGCGCGGATAATAACTAAAATGTGCTAGTTATTTATAGGCTAGACAACCCACATAATGTAGTATTTCACCGTGCTATGTTTCGCATGTTAAAGATTCTTTCGGGTACAAAACAGCATTTTCAGAAGATAACTTTTGCAAGCGAGCAACTTTTCAGGTCGACAAGACAACACACATAACGTAGCATTTCACCGCGCTATGCTTCGCGTATTAAAGATTCTTTCGAGTACAATAGAGCTTTTACAGAAGATAGCTTTTGCAGGCGAGCAGCTTTTCAGGTCGACAAGACAACACACATAATGTAGTATTTCACCGCGCTATACTTCGCGTATTAAAGATTCTTTCGGGTACAATACAGCTTTTCCAGAAGATAGCTTTTGCAGGTGAGTAGCTTTTTCAGGTCGACAAGACAATTTTTTTTTAAAATGGGTTTATGTTAGATTGTTGTACTGAAATATTAATGTTAAACATCAATAAGATTTAAAAGCAATGGAAACCTCATTTTATTTCATACATTCTGCAAGATAAACAAGTACGTACACTTATTACAACCACATTAAGGAAACAAAACACTATGTGTATCCTTGATAGTTGGGCACATTAGATGAACTTCCACCAGGAGCTGGATTACCACCGCCACCCAAACCAGCTGAAGGACATGTACGACAGTCGTGTCCTGTTTGCGAACACATTTGCGCGCATAAACGGTATCACCAACATCCATTTGGTTCCGTATACGCGTTCTTTTTTGCACCTGTCATTGACGTGCATAGTCCTTGTTACATTTTAAATGGTTTCGTCGGCCAATAATGCTCAGTACCCTGTAGCTGCAATTTCCCACTATAGATGTTTAAGTATGCAGCAACACTATATTCTTTATCAAAGTAGTTGGTTGGCCCTAAACCTGTATGTTGAAAGCACTTGATGGCATGTGAGCACGGCATGTGATAGATGGACCATTTCCCACAAGAGCATAACCTTCTAGATTCATTTATGGTGTGTATATTATTCCCCTGATTTGATGGATAGCAGTGCAAACTTCAAAAATATTTCGCTCGTGGAAATACTGTAAATATAAATGCCAATGTGCTCGTCGCCTGTATTTCTCAAATATTTTCATTGGTAGTGGCATAAATTCAACACCTCTTTCCATCAATAACGATGCAACTCTAGCCCTTTCAACAAACCTCTCTGCCATCTGCTTGAATGACATCTTCACCATGGTTGTGATAGGCAATCCTCGTGCAGACTTCAATAACACGTTGAAAGACTCTGACACATTTGTAGTCAGAATTCCCCATCTTCTGCCACCATTCGCATGCAAAGTCCACTTGTCAAGCTGATGTCGCATCAACCAACGATAGGCTCTCTCGTCTTCCTGCCTGATAGATTCCATGTGCCTCCTGAATTTACATCTTGGTGTTCTGTTTCAGCCATCCACATTAAATCATGCAAATCCTTGTTGGGATGTGCCTTCTAGAAATTCTCTTTCAGGTTCCTCACACAGAAACGGTGGTAGGCATATGGTTCTTGTCATGTAGGCAAATTCTCTACAGAACTTAAAATACCACCATGCCGATCAGATATTAGACAAATACCTAAACGTTGTTTGACAACATGCTCTTTCAAGTGGTTCAAAAATAGTGTCCACATCTTTTGGCTTTCATTGGCACAAATAGAAAAAGCTAAGGGAAATATACTTTCATTAGCATCTACTGCAACGGCGATCAACATCTTAATATTATACTTTTCATAGATATGAGTGTCGTCTATGGATATTACCGCTGACAATGCAGAAAATCATCAATTGCTGGTTTAAATGCCCATAACACATATTTGAATATATGTTCTGGTATTCCCGGACTCCGCTCAAGCTCCCATTCAACAACAGTTCCGTGGTTAAAGTGTTGCATTGCAGCCATGTAACTAGGTAGAGATGCAAAGGACTTATCCAGTTACCATAAACAATTTCAAACGCACGTTTGCGCCCGAGAAATGCCTTTCTTTAGGTAATGGTGCACCCATATTCCTGGTGGATAGATGTTATACACTCTTTGATCTTGTACCTTATGGACGGTTCAATGTGTGGAATCAAGACAAAAGAAATTAAGCCAACATTCAAGTAAAAAAAAATCCCATTGAATGTGTCCATTTCACAATTGTGGGTGCCAATGTATTTACTCACAACCCACATATTTGTTTTCTTCTTCCTCGCGCGCAGCATCCAATTACAACCTGTAAACCATCTATGGCAAGTAACCTTGTATATTGTTGGAGATGACTCGCGTACCGTGATCTCACGACACTCTTTTACATTGTACAATACCACCGCCCTGGCTAGGCGCGCTTTATCGGTAAAAAACATGCCCTTTGACAGCATCGTTTCTCTAGATTCATCCCACATTGCTGTCCGAATTTCATCAATATCCCTTGTGAGGGAATCCACATCCGGCATACTTGGCAAATGATCAAGATAGGGAATCTCCCTTGAATTAAACGGAACGTGGGACTCGTACACTCTTGGTCTAACGGAGGGTGGAGCATGCTCTCTCATCAAATTAGGTCCAGCATTCTCTTCCTCCTCACCATCTCCCTCATCAGGGAAGGGTGTATCATCTCCGGACTCATCGGCATTGTTGTCATAATAACTATTCTCTTCCTGACTTTGTGCATCTGTCTGATCCCGATTAAAGATGTCGTCTTCCGGCAATTGAGTCAGGACAGAACGTTAAAGTTGCTCGTTTTCACTGCACAACCAACAAAATAATGAGTTACTCAAATTAATAAATACTTTACATATAGCTATATCATTTCACTTACAAATCGTAATGTGTTGACATCCCATGATGGACATTATCCTGTTGGTGATGACTCCCGGATGGGCCACCATAGTCCAACACACCAGAACTACGCATATTCCAACTGGGCGTTGGTTCATAACTTGTAAAATTCATATCTGGGTGGTACCCCCTGTGGAATATATTAGTGTTAATACAAATTCAATACAGCAAAAATAAACACCGTAACACAAAGAAAAATTGAAGTTTATCACTCGTCTTGTGGATTATGTAAAGTAGGAGAGAAATTATTTCCTCTCTCCTCATTTGCCCGTGGAGATAAGTTTAGATCAGGTCAAACTCTTTCAGCCGGAACCTGTTCCGCTAAAACTACTCCAAAATAACCACCCAATGACTGAGGGATATCCCTGCTTTGCGCAACCTCATTATTGCGACCATCTTCAACCTTGACGTACATTTCTAACATTTTTATCATAAGAAATTTAAGGTATTCATCCGGAGTCCTAAAAAAATCTCTCAGAGTTACATCGTGCTCGATGTTAAACTCAGCATAACAAGCAACCCCTTGCGGGGTGACAGAATACAGATATCTTCCGGTTACTTTAAGGTTCACCGAACGTTTGCTCACACTTATT
>ML413395.1:0-44644 GCA_005239525.1 Nicotiana knightiana
ACCAGCGGGGGAAACCATAACCTTAGATTTTTATTACAATTGTTTATACCTTGGCGTAGTTAATCTGTAGTTTTAATCTTTAGTATTAGTAAATTAAATAACATCAGGTGACAGCTGAGTAGTATTTTAACAGCTTGCTTGATACGTCAATTCCCTGTGGGATCGACTCTTGGCATAATACCCCAGGATTATATTTGCAACGCCCTCTTAGTCTTCTACAAGACATAGTTGAGCGTGATCAGGTTACTTATATAGGTTCTGCCAGGGATTTCCGCACCTGCGGACCCTTCATCGCATCTGCGGCGCCGCACCTGCGGAAATCCTATCGCAGGTGCAATTTTTCATTAAAGCCTCGAGTCCCGCATATGCGACCGCATCCTCGTACCTCGGCTACCGCAGATGCGGTCACACCTCCGCTCCTACGTCCTCTACCGCATATGCGGTTGCTCCCCGTATCTGCGCCTATCGCACCTGCGGTCCCCACTCTGCAGGTGCGGACACACAAGAAAACTGGGCACCAGCAGCAATTTTCAAACTCTAAACTTCCCGTTAACCATCCAAAATCATCCTGAGTCCCTCGGAACCTCAACCAAAAATACCAACACATCATAATCATTACCCGAACCTAGTCGAACCTCCGGAACACCTAAAATAACATCGGAACACCAAATCAACCTCAAATTTAAGCCTAAGAACTTCTAAACTTCCAAAATTCGCCAACGACGCCGAAACATATCAAACAACGTCCGAATGACCTCAAATTTTACACACACGTCACAAATTACACTACAAACCTACTCCAACCTCTGAAATTCCATTCTGACCCCGATAGCTAATTTTTCACTACCGACCAAAATCGCCAAATTTCCAATTTTCGCTAATTCAAGCCTAATTCTACCACGGACCTCCAAATTATATTTCAGACACACTCCTAATCCTAAAATCACCCAAAGAGGCTAATCGAGTCATGAAAATCCGAATACGAGTTTGTTTACTCATAAGTCAACTTCCGATTGACGTTTCTATCTTAGCTTCATAACTAAGAAAATAAATGATCATTTCACTCCAAAACTACTCCCAACCCAAACTTACCAGCTCAACACTACTCAACACAGCTGTACAACACATAAATAAGCATATATAGGGGAAATGGGCTATAAATACTCAGAAAGAATGACCGGGTTGTTACAATGCACCACCACCTGATCAGCTGGTATACTTTGATGATTTTGCCTACAGCGGCCGAGATGATATGATGGTATGCCCTCAAAGGATTGATGATGTTATGAACACATGTACCTATGCAAGACATGACATTCATATGCATATGCATGACACTATAAGTATTTCATGATTTACAAAGTTATCTAGACTTACAGGTTGAGTTATTTACTCCATGTTTCTTCCATGTATTTTATATGCTTATTTATGTGCCTACATACTTGGTACATTATTCGTACTGACATCCTTTTATTGGGGATGTTGCATTCATGCTTGCAGTTATATACAATCAGTTTGATGAGCCCTCATAGTAGACGAGGTTAGCATTCAGCGAAGGATCGATAAGACTCCACTTCATTCGTTGTGCAGCCGAGTCTATGAGTCATTGTGTCCGAATTTTTCTAGAGACTTATGGGTAGGCCGATACCCTGTCCCATTTGATGTCAAATATTATTAGGGGTTTTATTGATAGAGTTTCATTTTGTACAGCATATCAGAGGCCTTGACGGCCCATAAGTATTCATGTTTTAAGAAAGATGGTTCATCGATACAGTGCTTTCCTACTTATAGTTATACATTACCAGTTTTGGCCGTGTTGGCCCAGTTATCAATAATAGTATGATAAGAAAGATATGTTACGTTGGTACTCAGTTGAGTAAGGCACTGGGTGCCCGTCGTGACCCTTCGGTTTGGGTCGTGACAGAAATTATATAAAATTTCTTAGGCGGAATTTGAGAATTCGAGGGCCGAGTTGTGATCAGAATTTAGTAATTTTTGTATAGTTAGACTCGTCGTTGAATGGCTATTCGGATTTTGTAATTTTTGGTCAGGTTCCGAGATGCGCGTCCGGGTTGACTTTTTAAGTTGAATTTTAATTTCTTCATAAATATCATAATTTTATTGTTCGAATTAGTTTTCTATTATTGTATTTATAGTATAAAGTTGTTTTGACAAGATTCAAGCCGTTCGGAGTTGGATAACCGAGGGAAAGGCCTACTAGTTGACTGAGTTAACGCGATTGGAGGTAAGTTACTTGCCTAACCATGTGTGGGGGATTTACCCCTTAGGAATTGTGTTGTTTGTGATAATTGTGATATGTGAAAGTGTGTATGCAAGGTGACGAGTGTGTACATGGGCTATATGTGGAAATTACCGGTTTTAGCTATGTAGATTTAATTCATGCCTTAATTGAGTTATCCTATTATGTTATATTCGTCATCATTAGTATAACGTTGAACCCACTAGACAAGACAACGTGTATAGATAAACTAACATAATAACCTCAATTTAACAGAATAAACTAAAACAGTTCACAATTAAACAGCGGAAATAAATATGGTTTTAAGCTAAGTAAAGACAATCCTAATACAACGTCGCAAAATTTCCCAAAAACCCGGAGTCACAAACTCACGGACTGTCTATAAGAGTGCTAAATACAAGTCTAAAAGGAAATACATGACTGTCCCTGAAACTAGAGGAAAAAGAAGACAGAAGGGAAGACATAGGTATGGAAGAGACGCCAAGGCCCGCGAACGCCAGCGGGTATACCTTGAAGCCTCTAAGATGAGCTGGAAGACACTCCCACTAATGATGTCCCCCGGTTCCGGCTGCATAATCTGCACAGCATAAAGAAGTGCAGGTGTAGCATCAGTACAACTGACCCTATGTACTGGGAAGTGCCTAGCCTGACCTCGGCGAAGTAGTGACGAGGCTAGAACCAGACTATCAAATAAACCTGTGAAGTTCAAATAAATATATATACATATATACAATGGATAAGAATTATAGGGAGAAAATAATTAATAAAGGAAGGGGAACATGCTGTGAGGAGATAACCGTTTCATATAAGAAACCTCAATAAGGACAAGAACAACAAAGCCAGCATATCAATAAGGACAAGAAATCACAAACTTGCACGGCATCACCCTTCGTGCTTTTACTCTCGTCCTGACTATGCAATGTATAATGTAATAAATGTAAATCATGGAACGACATCACCCTTCGTGCTTTTACTCTCGTCCTCACTATGCAATGTATAATGTAATAAATGTAAATCATGGAACGACATCACCCTACGTGCTTTTATTTTCATCCTCACTATGAAATATATAATGTAATCAATGTAAATCATGGCACGACATCACCCTTCATTCTTTTTCTCTCGTCCTCACTATGCAATGTATAATGTAATCAATGTAAATCATGGCACGACATCACCCTTCGTGCTTTTACTCTCGTCCTCACTATGCAATGTATAATGTAATCAATGTAAATGATGGCACGACATCACTCTTCGTGCTTTTACTCTCTTTCCTCGCAGTATAATCAATGAATATCGGTACGGAATGGTACATCGCACGGCACGACATCACCTTCGTGCTTTACACTCTTTCTTCACAATATCAAACAATACACGACATCACCCTTTGTGCCTTAGCACTCTTCCTCACCCAAACAACAATCACAAACAAGGGCAAGGGAGTAAACAGAATAGAAATAATAACCCCAGCAAGGGAACAATATCAAACAATGTACGGAATCACCCTTCGTTCTTTAACACTCTTCCTCACAATATCAAACAATGTACGTCATCACCCTTCATGCCTTATCACTCTTCGTCACCCAAACAACAATCACAAACAAGGGCAAGGGAGTAAACCGAATAGAAATAATAACCCCGGCAAGGGAACATCAATTAAAAAATTAAATCCCGGCAAGGGAACCATAACAGTAATCTCAACATCCCAAAAATGGAGACAATATCAAAAGCAAAAATGACCCGGCAAGGGTATATTTAGTAGCTCTTTCTCTTTCTTTCACTTCATTTCATAATTTACTCTATTACTTGAGCCAATGCTCCAAAGGATTCAATTATCTCATATATCTTCATCATTCGTGTTACAATCTGAGCCATTGCTCCAAATGAGTTTAAAGATTACAATTTCCTTCACATATTCTTCACAACATATATAAATCATCAATTAAGCATGGAAATTACCACAAAATCAGAATATTCACAATATAAAGACTTACGGTCATGCTAGACACCAATGTATAGATACCCGTCACCATGCCTATAAATCGTATTTCACAATTAGCAAGTAGAAAATTATACCTAACTCCTATTCCCTCAAGCTAAGGTTAGACCAAACACTTACCTCGGTCCAAAATATAGCAATTAACCCTCTAACACCGCCTTTCCTTTAGAATTCACCTCCAGAATGGTATTATCTAGACATAATCAACTCAAGTACATCAACAAGGATTCAATGATTCAATTACATAGCCTAATTATCCATTTTTAGCATTCTTCAAAAAATACCAAAATTAGACCCCAGACCTGCTTTGTCCAAACACGAGGCTCGGACCAAAACCATGTCATCCATTCACCCACGAGCCCGAATATATAATTGGTTTTCAAATTAAACCCCAAAATGAGGTCTAAATCAAGAAAATTCAAAAGGCTTAACTCTACCCAAATTCCAGATTTTTCTACTCTAATTTGCATGTTTTAGGCTTAGGAATTCAGTAAATATGGATGAAAACTGAAGGAAAGGAGTTAAAACTTTACTAACCCTAGAAGTTTTGGTGAAGGAAAGCTTCAATGGACGCCTAAGGGCTTTGCAGAAGAAGAAGTTCGTTATTTTCTAAGTGAATCCCGTAGCTACTGGTTCTGGAAATATTTATATACCACTGGGCAAAATTGCCCTTCGCGTTCGCGGAAGGGAGAATATGAAAGCAAACGCGAAGAGCAAAAAGGCTGGGGTCCAGAAGTTGACCTACACGAACGTGTGGGACATCACACGAACGCGATGAAGGGAACCTGTAAAGCTACGCGTTTGTAGTCAACTATACACAAACGCGAAGAGGAAAAGAGGGCTAAGCCCTCAGGGTTAACTAACCCTACGCGTTTGCAAGGGAATGGATGCGAACGTGATGAAGGAAAAGCTTAAAGCTTCGCGAACGCGAAGAACAAATGGACCTGCAACTGCTGAAGCCAAAAAAAAAACCCAGCAATTTTCCTAAGTTCAAAATCACTCCGAGACACCTCCGAAACACTCCCAAGCCCTCGGGGCTCCTAAAAAATCACATGCACTGACTCAACAACATCCTACAAACTTAACCGTGCGATCAAATTACCAATATAACATCATATACATCGAATTAAACCTCAAAATCCATGAATTCTATCAAATTTCATAAAACATCAAATTTTCCATTTTTAAGTCCGAAACACGTCAAACGAAATCCGTTTTCAACCAAACTTTACATAAAGTGCTTAAACCATATATAAGACCTGTACCGACCGTCGTAAATAAAATACGGGCCCGATACCTTCACTTTCCAATCAGATTTCATTTTCAATTTCCTTAAATATTTTCAGAAAATAATTTTACTCAAAAATTCATTTCTCGGGCTTGGGACCTCGGAATTTGATTCCGGGCATACGCCCAAGTCCCGTATTTTCCTACGGAACCTCCGGTACCGTCAAATCATGGGTCCGGGTCCGTTTACCCAAAATATTGACCGGAGTCAAATTTTCTCATTTTAATATCAAATTTTAGCAATTTTTGTTTCACCGAATTTCATATTTAAGCTTTCCGGCTATGCACCCGGACTACGCACGTAAATTGAGGGAACTAAAAATGAGGTTTTCAAGGTCTCGGAAGTATGGAATGGGTAATAAAATAGGTGATGACCCTTTGGGTCGTCACATTCTCCACCTCTAAAACAACAGTTCGTCCTCTAATGGACAGAAAAAGGAAGTACCTGAGTCGGGAAATAAATGAGGGTAATGGCTCCGCATATCAGACTCGGACTTCTAGATCGATGCCTCAGGAGGCTGACCTCTCCACTGAACACGAACAGAAGGGAAACTCTTGGATCTCAACTGACGAATCTGCCGCTCTAGAATAGCTACCGACTCCTCCTCATAAGATAAGTCCTTGTCCAACTGGACAGTGCTGAAATCTAACACGTGGGCTGGATCGCCGTGATACCTCCGAAGCATGGACACATGAAAGACTGGATGTACAGCTGATAAGCTAGGTGACAATGCAAGTATATAAGCCACCTCTCCCACTCGATCAAGAATCTCAAACGGACCAATGAACCTAGGGCTAATCTTGCCCTTCTTCCAAAATCTCATCACGCCCTTCATAGGCGACACTTGGAGCAATACTCGCTCACCGACCATGAAAGCCACATCTCAAACCTTGCGATCTGCATAACTCTTTTGCCTGGACTAAGTTGTACGAAGCCTATCCTGAATGATCCTGACCTTGTCCAAGGCCTCCTGAACCAAATCTGTACCCAACAACCGAGCCTCCCCTGGCTCAAACAATACAATCGGAGATCGACACCGCCTACCATATAAAACCTCATAAGGAGTCATCTGGATACTCAACTGGTAGCTGTTGTTGTAGGAAAACTCTGCTAAAGGCAAGAACTGATCCCATGATCCTCCAAAATCAATAACACAAGCTCGGAGCATATCCTCCAATATCTGAATAGTCTGCTCGGACTGCCCATCCGCCTGAGGATGAAATGCTACGCTCAACTCCACCTGGGTGCCTAGCTCTCACTGAATTTATCTCCAAAAACGCAAGGTAAACTGTGCGCCCCGGTCCGAAATGATAGATATCGGCACACCATGAAGGAGAACAATCTCCCGGACATAGATCTCAGCTAACCTCTCGGATGAATAGGAGATTGCCACAGGAATGAAATGCACTGACTTGGTCAGCCTATCAACAATGACCCAAACCTCATCGAACTTCTTCCGGGTCAACAGAATTCCAGTAACGAAGTCCATAGCGATCCTCTCCCACTTCCACTCGGGAAGCTCAATCCTCTGAAATAAACGACCAGGCCTCTGATGCTCATACTTAACCTATTGACAATGCAAACACCGCGCCACATACTCCACAAAATCCTTCTTCATTCTACGCCACCAATAATGCTGCCGCAAATCCTGATACATCTTCGCGGTGCCCGGATGAATAGAGTACCGGGAACTATGGGCCTCCTCTAAAATCAACTATCGAATCCCATCAACATTGGGCACACAAACTCACCCCTGCGATCTCAAAACACCGTCATCATCTAAGGTCACCTTCTTGGCACCTCCGCGTTGCACCGTGTCTCTAAGGACACACAAATGGGGATCATCAAATTGCCGATCACGGATAGGCTCCAATAATGAAGAACGAGCGACCGTATAAGCCAACACTCGACTAGGCGCAGAAATATCCAACTCCAACCTTACAAATCAATTGGCCAAAGCCTGAACATCCAAAGCAAGCGGCCTCTGACTGACCGGAATAAAATCAAGACTGCCCATACTAGCTGAGTTTGTACTCAAAGCATCGGCCACCACGTTGGCCTTCCCCGGGTGATATAAGATGGTAATATCATAATCCTTCAACAACTCCAACCACCTCCTCTGCCTCAAATGCAACTCCTTTTTCTTGAACAAGTACTGAAGACTCTTATGATCCGTGAAAACCTCACACGCCACGCCATACAGATAGTGCCTCCAAATCTTCAATGCGTGGACAATGGCTGCCAACTCCAAATCATGCACTGAATAGTTCTTCTCATGAATCTTTAACTGCCTCAAAGTATAATCAATGACCTTGCCATCCTGCATCAACACTGCACCAAGCTCAATACGGGAAGCATCGCAATAGACTGTATAAGTCCCTGAACCTATGGGTAAAACCAATACCGGTGCCGTAGTCAGAGCTGTCTTGAGCCTCTGAAAGCTCACCTCACACTCGTCCGACTATCTTAATTGGGCACCCTTCAGGGTCAACCTGGTCATCGGGGCTACAGTAGATGAGAATCCCTCCATGAATCGATGATAATAGCCTGCCAATCCCAAGAAACTCCAAATCTCTGTAGCTGATGCTGGTCTAGGCCAGTTTTTGACTGCCTCAATCTTCTTCGAGTCAACCTGAATACCCACTGGTCTGGCTGGGAGAGCATAACTTTAGGGTTGGGCCCCACCACCCTAAACTACACATCTGGGATGGCCGACTGCTGGCTGGCCTCCACCTCTAGCAGCCTGAGCTCCACAGCTATGACCTCTACCTCCACCTCTAGCACCTCTACCCCCACCTCTAGCTGGCTGGGCAGGCTGTGGAACACCTGGTGCCTGTACCATGGCACGAGAACCCTGATGCTGAGAACTACCTAATGCTCGAGGGAAAAATCTGGCAAGGTGACCCAGATCGCCACAAGTGTAACAAGACCTCGGCTGCTGAGGGAATTGAATTTGACCCTGTCGACCTGAATGACCACCCCGGAAAATCTGATGCGGCGGTGCACTGATGGGAGCTGGTGGAGCACTGTAAGGCTGCTGATCAGAATAGTGCGTCTGATAACCACGACCACCTGAAGTACCATGGGAAACGTGGAGAACTGACTGAAAAGGTCTGGGAGGATGACCTCTGCCTGAAGAATCCCTACCCCAAAATGAGGCTCCACTAAAACGACCGAAATGACGGGGCCTCTTGTCAGCCCCTTGACCACCACCCTGTGACAGAATCATCTCAATCCTCCTGGACAGATTGGCCGCATCCTGGAACGATATATTTGTACCTGACTCTCTAGCCATATGAAGTCTGATAGGCCGGGCTAATCCCTCAATAAATCTTTGAACCCTCTCCCGATCAGTGGGAAGTATCATAAGGGCATGTCAGGCTAGAGTGATGAACTTGGTCTCGTACTGAGTGACGGACATGGATCCCTACTGGAGACGCTCAAACTGCCTCTGAAGGTCCTCTCTCTGAGTAATGGGAAGGAACTTCCCCAAAAACACCTCTTAGAACTGAGTCCAAGTCAAAGGTGTAGATCCAGCTGGTCTGGCTAAGCAATAGTCTCTCCACCAACTCTTGGCTGCGCCAGATAACCGTAAAATAGCAAAGTCAACTCCGTTGGACTCCACTATGTCCATGTTCTGAAGAACCTCATGGAAGCTGTCCAAATAATCCCGGGGGTCCTCTGAAGGTGAACTAGTAAAAGTAGCAGTAAATAACTTAGTGAACCTGTCTAGTCTCCACAAAGAATCTACTGACATAGCTGCTCCCTCTGCTACCGATGCTGCAATACCTGGCTGAGCTACTCCTGGTGGCTGAGGTGCAGGAGTCTAAAACTGCAGGGTTAGCTGCTCTGGCACGCGGGCGGCAGGAGTCTGGGAACCTCCCCCAGCCTGAGAGACGGCTGGTGCAGTAGGAAGAAGTCCCACTTGTGCTACACTCTCCATGAGTCCGACTAGACGGACAAGGGCGTCCTGAAGCACAGGGGTAGCTATGAACCGCTCTAGGACCTTAGCTGGTCCAACTGGGTCTACCGGAACTGGGACCTCCTTGTCATACTCGACCTGAGGGTCCTCCACTAGGGCTGATGCTCTAGGCTGAGTCCGGACCCGGCCTCTAACACGGCCTCGTCCTCGACTTCGACCCGAGTAGGAGGTGTAGATGGAGTGTGAGGCTGCTGGGCGGAACCAAGGGAAGCACGCATCCTCGCCATCTACGAGAAAATAGAATAGAAACTCAATCAGTACTCAGAATTCATAGCGCACGACAGAGAAGAAAAGAAATATGGAGTCATCCTAACTTTGCAGCCTCTGGAGGATAAATACAGACGTCTCCGTGCCGATCCCTCAGACTCTACCAAGTTTTCAGAGAGTTGTCAGACCTAAGTAACCTAGTGCTCTGATACCAACTTGTCACGCCCCGAAATCCCACTGTCGAGCCGTGATGGCGTTTAACGTTGAACCCACTAGACAAGCCAACGTGTATAGCTAAACTAACATAATAACCTCAATTTAACAGAATAAACTAAAACAGTTCACAGTTAAACAGCGGAAATAAATACAGTTTTAAGCTAAGTAAATACAATCATAATACAACGTCGCAAAATTTCCTAAAAACCCAGAATCACAAACTCACGGACTGTCTATAAAAGTGCTAAATACAAGTTTGAAAGGAAATACATGACTATCTATGAGACGAGAGTAAAAACAAGACAGAAGTGAAGACATAGGGATGGGAGAGACGCCAAGGCCCACGAACGCCAGCGGGTATACCTTGAAACCTCTAGGGTGAGCTGGAAGACACTCCCACTAATGATGTCCTCCGGGTCCGGCTGCGTAATCTGCACAACATAAGGAAGTGCAGGTGTAGCATCAGTACAACCGACCCCATGTACTGGTAAGTGCCTAGCCTAACCTCGGCGAAGTAGTGACGAGGCTAGAACCAGACTACCAAATAAACCTGTGCAGTTCAAATAAATATATATACATATATACAATGGATAAGAATTATAGGGAGAAAACAATTAATAAAGGAAGGGGAACATGCTGTGAGGAGATAACCGTTTCATATAAGAAACCTCAATAAGGACAAGAACAACAAAGCCAGCATATCAATAAGGACAAGAAATCACAAACTTGCACGGCATCACCCTTCGTGCTTTTACTCTCGTCCTGACTATGCAATGTATAATGTAATAAATGTAAATCATGGAACGACATCACCCTACGTGCTTTTATTTTCATCCTCACTATGAAATATATAATGTAATCAATGTAAATCATGGCACGACATCACCCTTCATTCTTTTACTCTCGTCCTCACTATGCAATGTATAATGTAATTAATGTAAATCATGGAACGGCATCACCCTTCGTGCTTTTACTCTCGTCCTCACTATGCAATGTATAATGTAATCAATGTAAATCATGGAACGGCATCACCCTTCGTGCTTTTACTCTCTTTCCTCACAGTATAATCAATGAATATCGGTACGGAATGGTAAATCATACGGCACGTCATCACCCTTCGTGCTTTACACTCTTTCCTCACAATATCAAACAATGCACGACATCACCCTTTGTGCCTTAGCACTCTTCCTCACCCAAACAGCAATCACAAACAAGGGCAAGGGAGTAAACAGAATAGAAATAATAACCCCGGCAAGGGAACAATATCAAAAAATGCACGGCATCACCCTTCGTGTTTTAACACTCTTCCTCACAATATCAAACAATGCACGGCATCACCCTTCGTGCCTTAGCACTCTTCCTCAGTGAAACAGCAACCACAAGCAAGGGCAAAGGAGTAAACAGAATATAAATAATAGAAATAATAACCCCGGCAAGGGAACATCAATTAAACAATTAAATCCCGGCAAGGGAACAATAACAGTAATATCAACATCCCAACAAGGGAGACAATATCAAAAGCAGCAATGACCCGACAGGGGTATATTTTAGTAGCTCTTTCTCTTTCTTTCACTTCATTTCATAATTTACTCTATTACTTGATACAATGCTCCAAAGGATTCAATTATCTCATATATCTTCATCATTCGTGTTACAATGTGAGTCATCGCTCCAAAATAGTTTAAAGATTACAATTCCCTTCACATATTCTTCACAACATATAGAAATTATCAATTAAGCATGGAAATTACCACAAAATATGAATATTCACAATATAAGGACTTACGGTCATGCTAGACACCAATGTATAGATACTCGTCACCATACCTATAAATCGTATTTGACAATTAGCAACTAGCAAATTATACTCAACTCCTATTCAGTCAAGCTAAGGTTAGACCAAACACTTACCTCGGTCCAAAATATAGCAATCAACCCTCTAACACCTCCTTTCCTTTAGAATTCAACTCCGGAATGGTATTATCTAGACATAATAAACTCAAGTACATCAATAAGGATTCAATGATTCAATTACATAGCCTAATTATCCATTTTCTGGCATTCTTCCAAAAATACAAAAATTCGACCCCGGGCCTGCTTGGTCCAAACACGAGGCTCGGACCAAAACCATCTCACCCATTCACCCACTAGCCCGAATATATAATTTGTTTTCAAATTCGACCCCAAAACGAGGTCTAAATCAAGAAAATTCAAAAGGCTTAACTCTACCCAAATTCCAGATTTTTCTACTCTAATTTGCATGTTTTAGGCTTAGGAATTCATTAAATATGGATGAAAAATGAAGGAAACGAGTTAAAAATTTACTAACCCAAGAAGTTTTGGTGAAGGAAGGCTTCAATGGACGCCTAAGGGCCTTGCAGAAGAAGAAGTTCGTTATTTTCTAAGTGAATCCCGTAGCTATTGGTTCTGGAAATATTTATATACCACCGGGAAAATTTTCCCTTCGCGTTCGCGGAAGTGAGGTCGCGTTTGCGAAGGGTAGACTGGGCAAGCCATCGCGTTCTCGGAAGTGAGAATGCGAACGTGAAGAGTAAAAAGGCTGGGGTCCAGAAGTTGACTTACGCGAACGCGTGGGATATCACGCGAACGCGAAGAGGTAAAGAGGGCTAAGCCCTCAGTGTCAAATAACCCTACATGTTTGCGAGGGAATGGTTGTGAACGGGATGAAGGAAAAGCTTAAAGCTTCGCGCACGCGGAAGAGGGGTCGCGAACGCGAAGAACAAATGGACCAGCAACTGTTGAAGCCAAAAAACAAACCCAACAATTTTCCTAAGTTCAAAATCACTCCGAGACACCTCTGAAACACTTTCGAGCCCTCGGGGCTCCTCACAAATCACATGAAATGACTCAACAACATCCGACGAACTTAACCGTGCGATCAAATCGCCAATATATATATATCGAATGAAACCTCAAAATCCATGAATTCTAGAAAATTTCATAAAACATCAAATTTTCCATTTTTAAGTCCGAAACACGTCAACAGAAATTCGTTTTCAACCAAACTTTACAGAAAGTGCTTAAACCATATATAAGACCTGTACCGGGTGCCGGAACCAAAATACGGGCCCGATACCATCACTTTCCAATCAGATTTCACTTTCAATATCCTTAAATATTTTTAGAAAACAATTTTACTCAAAAATTAATTTCTCAGGCTTGGGACCTTGGAATTCGATTCCGGGCATATGCCCAAGTCCCATATTTTGCTACGGACCCTCTGGACCGTCAAATCATGGGTCCAGGTCCGTTTACCCAAAATGTTGACCGGAGTCAAATTCACTCATTTTAATATCAAATCTTAGCAATTTTGTTTCATCGAAATTCATATTTAAGCTGTCCGGCTACGCGCCCGGACTGCGCACACAAATTGAGGCAACTACAAATGTGGTTTTCAAGGCCTCGGAAGTACAGAATGGGTAATAAAATAGGTGATGACCCTTTGGGTCGTCACATACCCCAGAGTCTGGTGTCACAATTCACGAACTTCTATAGAATACTACAAATACTTGGCTGAAAGAAATAATGTAATTGTTCTGAATATAATAAACAACATTTAAGAAAATAGGAGAAGACTCTCGGAATCTACGAACGCCGGCAGATATACCTTGTGTCTCCGAATAAATGAATAGCCGCTCTAAATATCTCTACAACTGGCCGGTACCTGGATCTACACAAAAGAGTGCAGAGTGTAGTATCAGTACAACCGACCCCATGTACTAAGTAAGTGTCGAGCCTAACATCGACGAATTAGTGACAAGGCTACGGCGGGGCGTTAACAACATATAGCATGTGACCATAATATATACAATAACAAAATAAAACAATTCTACACGAACAAGAAAAATATAACTGAGATAATAAATATAAAGCAAGAAGGAATTCTAAACACTTGATTAAGTACTGCAACATCAATAAAATAACTCAGCCGCCTTTTCCATGCCTCAGCTATAACTAACTGTCAAGTAATTTCAAAATTTCCAAACTTTAACTTTAAATGAAAATAGTGCCAAAAATATGAAAAGTAGTGAAAATAAAATAATAAGTTTCCAAATCTTTGTTTTTTTTCTTTGAAAATCAGTAAAATATAGAAATGTCCTCCCTTATCGCTCCTTGTTGCGGCGTGCAACCCGTTCCCACCTGTCCACCCTTATTGCTCCTCCCTAAATATGTATCACCCTTAATCCTCCTGTTGCAGCATGCAACTCGATCCTACCTGTCCACCCTTATCACTCCTTGTTGCGGCGTGCAACCCGCTCCCACAAAACATCTCATATCAATTTATTTATAAATTTTACAACCAGGCCAAGCCTTTCACAATATTTTTGTTTCAACAATTGCAAACAGAAAACAGTATAACTCGTAAGCTTTAACCAATATCATTCCATAATAAAACGAGCCAGAATATATGTAACCATCGTAACACTGTCAACCCAACTCAATCTTTATATATCATGATAGATTCAAGAAAACAGCCAACACTTTTAACCCGCGTACAACAACAATTGAGAATAAATCAATGAAACCAAATAACCACGTAAACCTTAACAATCACGAAACAGTTAAACTGCATTTCTCACAACTTTCTCAATATTATAAAAAAAAAACCAACAGGAACATATATATATATANAAAACAATGCCAAACCGCTCGACCATTTTGTACCACAAGGGAACCAGCTAACACAACCAATAGTATTTCCAAAATAACCACAACAATATTCAACAAATAAATACCAAGGCAGTAGTCATAGAAACAATAATGAACATAGAACAATTAAGACAAGAATAAATTAAGTTGGGAACGGAAAAAGGGATCATGCTTAACAGGTAATTTGGTGGTGCATAGATACTCGTCACCACACCTATACACCACACACATGCATTTCACACAACAAACAAGTGGGGATTCCTATTTCCTCAAGTCACAGTTAGACAAAACATTTACCTCAATTTTTTAGGCCACTCACTGCTCACTTATAGATTTTCCTTTAGAATCTCGCTCTAACTTTCTCGAATCTAGTAATAATTAACTCAATATCATCAATTAATTCTAAAGGAACTAAATTTACTAAAAATCATAATTTTTCCTAAGTTTTCTAAAAAAAAAGTGAAAACCCGACCCCGGACCCGCTTGGTCTAAACTCGGGGTTCAGACCAAATTATGTTCACCCATTCACCCACGAACCCAAATATACAGTTAGTTTAGAAATCCGACCTCAATTCGAGGTAAAAAAATTCATTTTTTACAAAATTCCCAAATTCTACCTAAACCCTCATTTTTTACCATGAAAATTCTTAGTTTTTGTTTTAGAAGTGATTAAAAACGGTAAGGAATTGAAAGAACAAATTTTAGAATTGATTACCAATACTTTGGGGATGAACCTTGGTGATGATAATCGTCTCTAGGGCTTGATAGTTCGAAAAATAATTGAAAAATAGGTTATGTCTGTGTTTAACAGTGTATTTATATGACTGGGCAGGCCTTCTATGCGATTTCGGAAGAAGGGATGCGATCGCATAGAATAAAAAAATACTCCCTGAAATTTTCACTATGTGATCGCGGAAGAATTAATGCGATCGCATAGAACAGAAGTTGCCCCCAACAAATTAACACTATGCGATCGCAGATATTGCTATGCGATCGCATAGAAAAAAAGTTGTCCCGAGGAAATTAACACTATGCGATCGCGGATATTGCTATGTGATCCCATAGAACAAAAAAAAAGACCCCCATGATCTACACTATGCGATCGTGAGAAAGTTATGTGATCGCGTAGCACTAATTTACTGAGCACCAAAAAATAAAAAACCAGCAATTTTTCTTAAGTTCAAAACATCTGGTGGCCTATCCGAAACTCACTCGATCCCTCGGGGCTCTAAAAAAATATGAACGCAAGTCTAAAAATATCATACGAACTTGCTCGTGTGAACAAATCATGAAAATAACACGTAAAACTTTGAATTAAACCTCAAAACTCATTATTTTCATCAAGAACTCTTATAGTTCATAACTATTCAACCGGATGTCCGATCACGTCAAACGAACTCCGTTTTCCACCAAATTCCACAGTTAACCTTCTAAATATCATAATAAATCTGTACCGGGCTCCGGAACCAAAATACGGGGCCCATACCAATGATTTCAAAAGTTAATTCTTTTCTTTATTTCATTAATGTTTCAGCAAAATAATTTCTTTCAAAAATTGATTTCTAAGGATCGAGATCTCGGAATTTATTTTCGGGCATATGCCGAGTTCCATATTTTACTGTGGACCTCCCGGGATCGTCGGAACACGGATCCGGGTCCATTTACTCAAAATGTTGACCAAAGTCAACTATAATCAATATTTAAATTTTAGAAATCACTATTTCTCATATTTACACATAAAAGCTTTCTGGTTTCACGCCCGGACTACACACGCAAATAAAGGTATTTAAAATTAGTCTTTTTTGGGGTTATTAAGCCTAGAACGAAGTCTAAATTCATGAAATGACCCCTTGGGTCATCACATGCAGTGTGATAAAGTGGGCTAAAATGCAGGATGCTATTTCGGGGGAAAATAATTTTTAAAACTTAATGTAAAGGCTCCTGCAGTGAGATGAGATATGATTGTGATTTATTTATTTTTAAATTGAGATTACGAGGCAGTACCTCGGTAGTGACTCTTGTTGGCATTTTTCTACACATGTCTTTGGTGGTTGATTCTTTAGAATATTATTAGTTGTTTTCTCTGTGTTTCATTGAATTTCTTTAGCTACGTGTAGCCAACCTTGATATGCCATTAATTGTTTAAATTTCATTACTTCCATTATTACACTGCCTTACACTTGTTCAATCTTTTATTTATTTCAGTAGGGCCTTGACCTGACCTCGTCACTACTCTATCGAGGTTAGGCTTGGCACTTATTGGGTACCGTTGTGGTGTACTCATGCTACACTTCTGGATATTTTTTTTGCAGAACCAGGTACTTCCTACCAGACTAGGCATCAGTGAGATAAGTCTGTACGCAGAGACTTCAAGGTATACCTCTCAGCATTCGCAGGCCTCGGAGTCTCCCTCTACCTAGATTATTTTATTTCTTATCCTTTATTAGACTCTGATTATTGTATAGATAAGTTCAATATCACTTCATACAGCTTCTGACTTGTATTTCGCCGGGTTTTGGGCAATTATGTATATACTAGTTGTTGGATTTTAAGACATTAATTATTATTTCAGTTATATTCCGCATGTTGTTAGGTTTACCTAGTCTTATAGGCTACGTGCCATCACGACATCCTACGGAGGGAAATTTGGGGTCGTGACATTAATGATGAGCTGCTTTCCCATGCTCTGTTCTGCAGCACCAGGAGTTTTCTCTTGTCATGTTTTTATCATACAAATAGCTGGACTGATTCCTTTCATGTCAGCTATAGTCCACCCTAAGGCTCTTTTGTGTTTTCTCATGACTCCAATCGGTTTCCTTTCATATTCTATAATCAAAGAAGATGAAATGATTACTCGCAATAATTCAGGTTCAAGAAACACATATTTTAAATGAGAAGGAAGATGTTTGAGTTCAATTTTTAACTGAACTCCTTCTTGTGAGACTTTCTCATTTTTTGACTCTTTTTCCAGTATTTCAGCTTCTTCTCTAATTATGGGGTTATCATCACTTATGGTACCTTACCCAGCCAAACATCCCTCCAACGAATATGTAATTAACTAATTATCTTTGTATTCATCTACAAGGTCATCTAGTAAGTCAATTTGAAAACAAGATTGATGACTCATCCCCAGTAAATTTTATCATTTTTTGCATGTCAAAAATTACTCTTTCTTCATCAACTCGCAATTTTAATTGTCTTTGATGAACATCAATAATTTTTCTTCCTATTGCGAGAAATGGTCTACCTAAAATTAATGGTACCTCTGTATTTTCTTCCATTTCAAGTACTATAAAATCTATTAGGAATACAAATTTTCCAACTCTAACAAAGATATTTTCAATAATTTCTTTTGGTCTCTTATTACTTTGATCAGCTAATTGTAAGAGACACACTAGTATCTTTCATTTCACCAAGTTCTATTTACTGAAAATTGAAAAAGGCATTAGATTTATTGTAGCACCTAAATCACATAACGACTTTTCAAAGTGAGCACCTCCCGCGGTATAAGGAATGGTAAAACTTTCCGGATCACCAAGTTTCTGTGGGAGCTTATTTTGAAGTATAGCACTACATTTTTCTGTAAGCTTAACCATTGAAACTTTTTCCAATTTTCTTTTACTTGATAAAATTTATTTGAGAAATTTAGTATATGAAGGCATTTGCGTCAAAGCATCTGTAAAAGAGATGTTAATATAAAGGTGCCTCAAAATAACTACGTTTTTTGAAAATTGTTTGTCAAGCTTTTATGTTTTCATCTTTTGGGGAAAGGGGAGAGGTACAGAGTGAAGATTTGTTATTAATTCATTTTCTAGTTCAATTTTCCTTTATCATTTTGTTCTTTTGGAAACATGGATTTTTATTTTATTCTCATCTTCGTATACCTTTTTCATTTCTTGTGGCTTTCCTTCTCTATGTGCATATGGATCATCAAGAGCTTTACCTGACCGTAGAGAGATGGCTTTAAGGTGTTCTTTTGGGTTTTACTCAGTGTTGCTTGGTACAACACCTTGAATATTTCCAAACATGAGGGTTGCTAATTGAGTTACATGTATTTCCAAATTCATAATAGCTGAATGTTGACTTTCAACCTTCTCGTCAGTAGCCTTGATATATTTGTACATCAGGTCCTCAAGGCTTTGTTGATGAGCTCTTTGGGGCTACTGCAAATATTGTTGAAAATTTTGTTGCCTTCTATTTTGATTTTGAAAAATGGGTGGTCTGTATACCTACTACTTTTGATTAAAAAATATTTGAGGATTTTCAGCACCATTAGGATTACTCCATTGAACTCCTGGATGTTTGTGTGCCATGGGACTACCGAATGAGTAATTATTTCTATTACCAATCACATTTACTTGTTCCTCATTTTGTGTTGAAGCTTGAAATTCATGTTTCAGATGATTACCTTGACAAACATCACAATTCTCAAGGTGGGATAATGAGCGAGCACCTACCTGAAAAGCCTTCACTTTTTGTGCTAGGGACGCAATTTGTTGTGTCAATGAATTCAAAGTTTCAATTTGATTTACTCCTGCTATTTTTCGATAATCATTCTGTATGAGGGCCATTATACAATATTTTCCAAAATTTTATTAAGAAATTGCATTGCTTTTGTAGTAGTTTTTCCCATTATTGATCCTTCTGTTGCTGCATCAATTACATTTCTAGCAAAGGGCTTAAGACCGTGGTAGAAAATATACAAAATATCAGGGTCTTGGATTTCATGATGTGGGCATTTTCTTAACATTACGGCTAATCTTTCCCATGCCTATTATACAGATTCAATATCTGTCTACATAAAATTATTTATTTCTTGCTTCATTTTAATTGTTTTTGCAGGTTGTAATTGTAACGACCCGGTAGGTTATTTTGAGAGTTAGCGCCCCTGTAACGACCCGACCGGTTGTTTTGAGCTCTAGCGCATCGTTCAGTGGTTTGAGGCTATGAGCATCTTCGTTTCAGGTATTATGATCCATGGTCGTGGTCGGAATTGAATTTCGAGAAGTTTAAAGTTGGTTTGGAAAGAAAATTCTCATTTCAGAAGCCTTCAGTTGGAGAAATGGACTAAGATTGGAATTTTTAGTAAACGACCTCAGAATCAGGATTTGAAGGACCCTGCATGTTCGTATGATGATTTCGGACTTGGGCGTACGTCTGGATCAGGTTTTGGATAACCCGGGAGCGTTTCGGCATATATTGAGGAAGTCAGCCTTTTTGAAGGAATTTCCTAAGTTTGGATTGAAGAGCATTTCGGTGATATTGATGTCCGTTTGGGATTCCGAGTCTGGGAATAGCTTTATATGGTAATTCTGGAGTAGGGAGCGCGATGGGAAGTGAATTCAGATATCCGGAGGTCATTTTGAAGTCATTTGGCTAAAGATAGAAATTTGAAGGTTTTCAAGAAATCCGACCGGAAGTGGAAATTTTGATATCGAGGTCGGAATGCGATTTCGGAAGTCGGAGCAGGTCCGTAATGTCGAATATGACTTGTGTGCAAATTTGAGGTAAATCGGACGTGATTTGATAGGTTTCGGCATCGGATGTGGAAGTTTGGAATTTCGAGTTCATAAAGATGGTATTTGGGTGCGATTCGTGGTTTCGATGTTGTTTAATGTGATTTAAGGCCTCGACCAAGTCCGCATTATATTTTGGAATAGGTTAGTATAATTGGACGGGATCCCGGGGTCCTCAGATGGATTCCGGGTGGTTAACAGATCAATATTTGAAGTTTGAAGAAGCCTGGAATTTGTTGTCAGCTGGTGTGACCGCACCTGTGAGGGTTTGGCCACAGGTGCGGAGCCGCAGGTGCGGCTATGGCACCACAGGTGCGAAGAGGTGGTGGTCTTGCTTGGAGAACATGTGCAATGATATTTCCACATCTACGAAGTCGCAGATGCGGGTTATGGGGCGCAGGTGAAAAGTTGGCTTGAGTTGAGGAAAGCCGCAGGTGCGGAGGTTTGGTCGCACCTGCGGAATCGCAGGTGCGAAAAATGGCCGAGGCAGAATGTTTTAAAACCGAGATTGTTGGTCATTTCCTTCCATTTTTCTTTTGATTTGGACCATTTTGGGAGGCTTCAAAGGGAGGATTTCTTCATGCAATGATAGATAAGTAATTCCTTCATGTTTCTAAGTTAAATACAAGGTTATTTCATGGAATTATACATGAGACTTATAGGAAAATTGGGAAAAATCTTAAAGAAACCTAGAAATTTCTTATTGGATTTTAACCACGAATTTGAGCATGGAATTTAGAGTAAATTGTATATTTGAGTTAACAAGGCTATGAGTAGAATATATCTTCGACATATTTCGGATTCCGAGCACGTGGGCCCAAGGGTATTTTAGTCATTTCACTAAGCGGGGTTGGGAAATTATATAATTTGGAATTGTTGCTAACATTAGAGTATATTTTCATTGATTTGCCTGTTATTTGGTAGTTTTGGGGCGTTGTGCATCCATGGGAGTCGTCGGAAGGGTTTGGAAGCCGGTTATGGGACTTCGGAGCGAGGTAAATCTCCTTTCTAACCTGGTGAGTAGGAATTGTCCCCCTTAGGTGAACTAATTTGGTATGTGCTATTATCTTCGGGGTCTACGTACGCACGAGGTGACGTGATTCCGTGCTTAGCTACTATTATGCCATGTTCGGGTAGTCTAGGACCCACTAGCATGCCTTATGTGTTGTACCCGTGATCCTGCCTGTATTACGTGACTGCTAATATAATCGAAATCGTAATTTGATATTTAAAGAAGACTAGAGTTCATTTTCTTAATCAGCTGGAAAGAGAATTGTTTTCCTCCGTGGATAATTGTATACTTGATAAAGTGATATTATTGAATATTATTAGACTTGGCAAATAAATTTTGAGAAAGGATTTAAACACTATTTTGTGGTTTTTAAAAGAGAAATCTGTCATTTACTTGAGTATTTGTTTTCCCGACGTATTCGGGGTGGACTGTTGATTGCTCATGGCTGCATGTGACCGCTTCACAATTTACATTCCGCGAGCGGAGTGTTATTTTTCCCACTCTCATGGGAGCGGGCCATACGTCACAGCAGATTGAAAGATGCACTTATGGTTCGGGCCGTTCGACCCTCGGTAGTGCATAGATATGATTATTTTATTAAAAGATGCACTTATGGTTCAGGCCGTTCGACCCTCGCCAGTGCATAGACATGATTATTTTATTGAGAGGTGCACTTATGGTACGGGCCGTTCGATCCTCGCCAGTGCACAAAGATGATTATTATGACGGCTTAGGCCGGTTGTCCTTGTCCCATATGCGCATGCTAAATTGTTAAATGTTTTTCATTGATTTTTAAGTGTTAAGATATTTGGGTGAAACAAAGAGGAAATCATTTATTTAAGATATTTGGGGAAAAACAAAGAGGAAATTGTTTATTTAAGATATTTGGGGGGAAATGAGGAAGTGGTAAATGTTTGTTTACTTTCAGTATTTACTTGGATATATATTTGCTGTTTTACTACCTTTACATGCCTACCGTGTTCATCATATGCTATTAAATTAATTTGCTGGACCTTAGTGAGTGTCTAATTCGACCTCTCGTCACTACTTCTCTGAGGTTAGGCGGGCGACTTACTGAGTACACGTTGTTTTTGTACTCATGCTACACTTGTTGTGCATTTTTATTGCACAGGTACTTCCATAGCAATGTGGCGGATTTGGAGACTTAGGCGAGCTGCATCATCCGGAGGCGGTCCGCAGCTGATAGAGTCTCCCTCGTACTGCATTTATTTTCATTTTAAATTTCCTTGTACAATTTGTATTTCAAACAGGCTTTGTGATGATTGTATAAATTCTTAGAAATTGCTCATCTACTTGTGACGCAGAGTTCTGAGATGTGTTTGGGATATATTTGCTAAAAAGGGAACATTTAAACCATTGTATTTACTTGACGGTTTTTATTTAGTTATTATGTAATAAGTGAAAGGCAATGATTTTCATAAATGCTAAAATCGGAAATTATTTCAATTAACTTATGATTGGCTTGCCTGACAATGATGTCCGGCGCCATCACGACCTTATGTATTTTGAGTCATGACAACATGGTATCAGAGTGCTAGGTTCCCGTAGGTATAACGAGTCATGAGCAAGTCTAGTAGAGTCTTGCGGATCGGTACGGAGACGCCTTTACTTATCTTCGAGAGGCTACAGGGTTGTTAGGAGTACTTCCCTTCTTCATTCCTCATTGTGCGATTTGATTCCTTTAAGGCTTATGCTGAAGTTTATTCCTACTCAATCTTACGCGTCGCAATGCGCTTGCCATGAATTGGGAATTTGAGGAATTGATATGGTGCGAGATATTTTCTGTAAAGACCCGTAAAATTTTCTAGTTTAAAATAATGCCCGAATGAGTCCCCGAGTTGTTTTTACTGTGAAAATTTTTAAAACGGACCTAATTTGAGTAAAAGTACCCCGGAATTTGAAAAATGAGTTTTTCCATAAATTTGGGCGTTATGCGACGCACTATGCGATTGCATAACGTGTATGCGGACCGCATAATGGTCGCATACATGGGCAGAATCACTTCCCAATTTGAGGACAACAATGCGGTCCAAAATGCGATCGCATGTTGGTTATTCGGACCGCATATGCGACGCACTATGCGACCACATAACGTTTATGCGGACCGCATAATGGTCGCATACCTGCACAATGAGTTTTAAATTTTGGCCCATCTTGAGGGCCATTCTGCGGTCGATTCTGTTGACCGTATGTCAGGAATGCGATCGCATTCCTGACCGCATTCCAATGTCGGGCTCCTATTTTTCTAATTTTTAAAACCCGACCCCAGTTCAATAAAACAACCATCCCCTTCATTTTTAACCATTTTCTGAACAAAATTAGAGAGAGGGGAGAGAGGGTTCTTGAGAGAGAAAGCTTAAGCTTTATCAATTGGATTTTCAAAGTCACTCAACCCTGGAAATTTCGAGTAATCATCTTCTTCTTCTTCATTCTAACAGGTAAGAATCCCAAACCCCTTTCCACTGGTTTTCAGGTTTTAAACAAAAAAAGGGGATTCTCATGAATTGATTCTTGAAAATATAATTTGATACCTTGAATGCATGCTCATTAATGTCCATAATCTAGTAAGGGGAGAGGGTTGGGGTAAAGTTCACATAGAAGGGGTGGTGATCTAATGGGGTCACATAATATTCGATAAAATGCTTAAAAGAGTTCAAATTGTGTGCTTGATTTCCAATTCTGAGTTGAATATGTTTAATTGTGAACTAGATTGACGGTACTAGTCGGTTCGGTGATTTGTGAGTAAAAGTTAAAAAGGGATTTCGACCCCAGGTCTGTATGGCTAACTTTAACGTTTGTAGAATCCTCTTGTTGGGTCTGAGTATACGGTATGAGTACCTTGTTTGAAAATATGTGAATTGGTTGTTCAAATATTTTGAGACGTAAGATTCTGTTCTCTGATCATCCTAGTTGATTTCTATACTACCGTGCTATATGAGATTGTGAAAGGTGTTTTGATGTGCCTATCTTGTTATGTGCAAAGCTCGTAAAAGCTCGAGGGTGTCGATATGAAAGTATGTGTTAATGAATGAAAGAATGTTAATGTGCCCAAGTTTGGGAATGTATATGATGGCTAAAAACCGTGCGTGGTAAGTAATGAAAAAGCGTATTGTGAAATGATGGAAATGAGTTGAACGATTATGGTAACACCGTGTACATGAATCACTGCTTGGTGAGAGTCATTGTGCCTTGAGCTCAAATAGCGAATTGTTGATATGAACTTGTGTTCCTTGAAAGGAAGAATTCTTGTGATTGATTGTTTGTGGTTGTTGTTATGAAATATGATTGTCGGGGGGGATCGGGTTACGCGCCACAACACGAACTAATAAGGATAATGAGATGTGAGGTAATAAAGGTGGCCGAGGTAATAAAGATGGAATGTGATCATTATCTCTATTGAAATGAAAATCTATGATGTGAGGTAATAAGGGTGGCCGAGGTAATAAGGATGGAATGTGATCATTATCTCTATTGAAATGAAAATCTATGATGTGAGGTAATAAGGGTGGCCGAGGTAATAAGGATGGAATGTGATCATTATCTCTATTGAAATGAAAATCTATGATGTGAGGTAATAAGGGTGGCCGAGGTAATAAGGATGGAATGTGATCATTATCTCTATTGAAATGAAAATCTATGATGTGAGGTAATAAGGGTGGCCGAGGTAATAAGGATGGAATGTGATCATTATCTCTATTGAAATGAAAATCTATGATGTGAGGTAATAAGGGTGGCCGAGGTAATAAGGATGGAATGTGATCATTATCACTGTTGAAATGAAAATCTGGGAAACTCTTGAATATGGTGATGTTGAAAGGGAAAAAGAGTAGATTGTGAAACTTGTTGATTTTGGTTGCTTCTTTCCACGTGCATTGATTGAATGGTTCTATTACTGTCTCTTATCTGTGTATTGTTTGATTGTACTTGTGATTAAGTTTGTTCATACATACTAGTACTATTCCACAATACTAACATCTCTTTTGCCGGGGGTGCTACATTTTCTTATATGAATGTAGGTATTTCTACAGCAAGTAATTCAGCCCACCATCAGTAGTGCCTCCTCTCATTTCCATAAGTTGTTCTGGTGAGCCCCACTTCCTCCCGGGGCCACGTGTGGCTCATGTCGCCTTATTTTGAGTTTATGGTGTAGTTTAAGGTATATCGGGGCCTTGTTGCCGGCAAGTATTATATAAATCTTTTGTAATCATAGAGGCTCCGTAGACACAATGTGGGTAATGTGCTTGTGTATTTTGGGTAGTAAGCGTAGGGTTCAGAATCGTGGTCCACGTTGAAAATGTTGTATGTAATTTTTAAGAATTTGGATCATATGTTGGTTTTGATGAAAAGGTAGAAATAAAATCAAATCATAAGTTTATGCTTAAGTTATAAATGGCTATTTGACATGACTAATGTATATTGAAATCACGGGGTAATGCGTGGGATAGGAAAGGAAAATCAGGTTCGCTTGACCGGGTTCATTCGACTAGGCACCGGTCTCGTCCCTCAATTTTGGGGCGTGACAAACTTGGTATCAGAGCCTACGGTTTTAAAAGTGTCCTAGGATTTCTCGGAGCCGTGTCTAGTAGAGCCCTTCTTATTGGTGTGTTGTTGACAACATCTATAATTAGGGGGATACATGGACATTTAGGAAACACCCTTTTCATTGTTATTCTATATCGTGCGGTGAAGTGGAAAGTGAAAATATTGTATTCTAACTCGTGCTCTATTCCAAAATTTTCAGTAATGGCACAAAAGAAGAGAGCTCAACTCGACCTAGAGGCCAATGCCACCCCAAGCGTGGCTGTGAATTCTCTACCCGATGGTGCGGGTGAGAGAGAATCCCCGACCTTGAATCCACCTGGCCTTTCTGTTCCAGAACAGAGTGTTCCTATTCCTGCTGCAGCGGAGTGTGCTGCAACCCCTTCCGCTGGTATTCCTGATCCTTCTTCGGTTCCAGCTTCAGGTCCCGGTACTTCTGATGGGGACCTCAGGGAGCTGTTCATATGTTGACTCAGTTAGTGGCCGCTCAGGCCCCAATATCTCATGCGCCCTCTAACGGACAGGGAGATTCCGCCGGTTCTAAAGTCAACAAGTTTCTGCGGTTGGCCCCTCCAGAGTTCTCAGGCATTGATCAAGAGGCCGATCCGCAGGACTTTCTAGATGAGATGTGCAAGACGCTTCAGGTTATGAAGGCTACAGAGACCGAGGGGGTTGATTTAGCATCTTACAGGCTGAGGGGAGCAGTGTATTCATGGTTCGAGATGTGGGAGAATTCCCGTGGGGAGGGAGGTCCTCCGGCGAGATGGAATGAGTTCATTGATGCTTTCATGGTTCACTTATTGCCTGCCGAGGCTATGGAAGCCCATGCTATGGAGTTTGAGGTTCTCAAGCAGGGTAATATGAGTGTGTGGGAGTACCACATGGAGTTCATGAGGTTGTCCAGTACTCTCCTCAGTTGGTATCGACTATGGGTGCTAGAGTTTGACGGTTTGTTCAGGGCCTCAGTCCCATGGTTGTGAATGAAGCTGCTACGGTTGCCTTGCACTCAGACATGAACTATGGTAAGATAGTGGGATTCGCCCAAGCCACAGAGGCTAGAAAATTGAATATAAGGTCAGAGAGGGAGAGTATTAGCAGGGCCCGATCAGCAGCCCACCCAGTCCTTTGCTCAGTCGTCATCCAGTGCACCGCCATCAGTGCACCGTTATCAGCAGAGCAGTCGCTGGGGACTAGGATCAGACAGAAGGAGACCCTATCAGTCTGGTTGTCTAGGAGGAAGGTTCCAGCAGCAGAGGAGGGCTTCATGCCCTAAGTGTGGGAGGTTCCATACCGAGCCCTATTACCTGGATATCCCGGTATGCTACGGGTGAGAGGTCATATTCGGCGGGATTGCCGTGCGCCCAGTCAGGGCAGGGTAGTGGTTTCACTCAGCCATCCGGTTCTTCAATCGTCGCATCTTCAGTGCGTCCTCCAGCTCCAGCAGGGCATGGTGCAGTTAGAGGTGGAGCTCGTGGTAGAGGTGGACCTAGTCTCTTCTATGCTTTGAGCGTTCACCAGAGTGCGAAGGCTTCTCCAGATATTATTACATGTATTCTGACTGTTCAAGCACTTGGTGTTTATGCTCTTATTGATCCGGGTCCTCTTTTTCATATGTTACCCCATTTATTGCTTCAAGTTTTGGGATAGAACCCGAACAGCTTCATGAGTCGTTCTCTGTGTAGACTCCGGTTGGTGATTCCATTACAGCCGCACGAGTCTATAGGAATTGTGTTGTCACGGTGTGTGGTCGAGATAACACGGTCGATTTATAGAACTTGTGATGGTAGATTTTGATGTTATCATGGGAATTAATTGGCTTTACTCGTGCTTTGCTAAACTCGACTGCCGAACCAGAATTATGAGACTGGAGTTTCCTAATGAGTCAGTTGTTCAGTGGAAAGGGAATGGTGCGGTGCCAAAGGGTAGGTTTATTTCCTACCTTAAGGCCTCGGAGATGATTAAAAAGGGGTGTGTTTATCATTTGGCCCGGGTTGTGGACACCACTTCAGAAGTGTCTGCCCCCTTGTCCGTCCCAGTGGTTAATGAGTTTCTTGAAGTATTTTTGGACGAGCTTCCAGGGATTCAGCCAGATAGAGAGATCGATTTCGGGATTGATGTATTGCCAGATACGCAGCCAATATCTATTCCACCATACATAATGGCGCCAGCAAAGTTGAGAGAGTTAAAGGAGCAGTTGAAAGACTTACTAGAGAAGGGGTTCATTCGGCCGAGTGTGTCGCCGTGGGGCGCTCTGGTTCTTTTCGTCAGGAAAAAAGATGTGTCGCTTTCGATGTATATTGATTATCAGCAGCTCAAAAAAGTCACTATAAAAACAAGTATCCATTGCCTGGGATAGATGATTTGTTCGACCAATTGCAGGGTGCGAGGTGTTTTCTCCAAAATTGATTTACGGTCGGGGTATCACCAGTTGAAGATCAGAGAGCAAGATATTCCTAAGACCGCCTTCAGAACTCGTTATGGCCATTTTGAATTTTTGGTAATATCCTTTGGACTGACCAATGCTCCGGCGACTTTCATGGATCTTATGAATCACGTTTTCAAACCGTTTCTTGACTCCTTCGTGATTGTTTTTATTGATGACATCCTTGTCTACTCGCGGAGTCGGGAGGATCATGTTAATCACCTCAGGGCAGTTCTGCAGACTCTTTATCAGCACCAATTGTATGCCAAGTTTTCAAAATGTGAATTTTGGCTGGAGTCAGTCGCGTTTTTAGGTCATGTTGTTTCCAGAGAAGGGATTAAGGTGATCCTCAGAAGATCGCAGCGGTGAAGGATTGGCCTAGACCAATGACGCCGACAGAGATTTGCAGTTTCTTGGGTCTAGCTAGGTACTATCGGAGGTTTGTGGAGGGATTCTCTATCCTCGCCTCCCCATTGACTAAATTGACGTAGAAAGCAACTAATTTCCAATGGTCCAACGCTTGTGAGAAGAGCTTTCAGGAGTTGAAATCAAGATTGAGTTCGGCACCGGTGTTAACTTTGCCAGAAGGCACGGAGGGATTTGTGGTTTATTGCGATGCTTCAAGGGTTAGTTTGGGATGTGTGTTGATGCAACACAGGAAGGTTATAGCCTATGCTTCTAGGCAACTCAAGAATCACGAGAAGAGTTATCATACGCATGATTTAGAACTCGCGACAGTTGTGTTTGCATTAAAAATCTGGCAGCATTATTTGTATGGGGTCCATGTGGACGTGTTCTCAGACCACAAGAGTCTCCAATATTTGTTCAAGCAAAAAGAGTTAAATTTAAGGCAGCGGCGGTGGTTAGAATTGCTTAAATATTATGATATGAATATCTTGTACCATCTGGGAAAAGCAAATGTAGTGGCTGACGCTCTCAGTCAGAAGCCTATGGGTAGTCTAGCTCATTTGGAGGAATATCGGAGGCCGTTGGCTCGGGAGGTTTATCAATTGGCCAGTCTGGGGGTCTGTCTCTCGACCTCAGACGAGGGAAATACTATGGTGCATATGGGGCATAATCATCACTTGTAGCGGAAATCAAGGAAAAGCAGTATATGGATCCAACATTGGCGCAGTTGAAGAAGGCAGTTTTGAGTAACAAGATTTCGGCATTTGAACTTTGTAGCGATGATGGTGTTTTATGATTCCAGGGAAGGCTATGTGTTCCTGATGTGGATAATCTTCGATAGAGGGTGATGGAAGAAGCTCACAATTTCAGGTATTCCGTGCACCCAAGTTCTACTAAAATGTATCAAGATCTCCAGGATGTTTATTGGTGGAGCGGTATGAAGAGAGGTGTGGCAGACTTTGTAGCTAAATGTCCGAATTGTCTGCAGGTGAAGGTCGAGCATCAAAGACCCGGTGGCTTAACTCAGCTTATGGAAATTCCAATGTGGAATGGGAAATGATCAACATGGATTTAGTGGTAGGGTTACCTCGCACTCAGCGCAAGTTCGACTCGATTTGGGTGATAGTGGATCAACTCACGAAATCAGCTCACTTCTTGCCAGTCAAGTCCACCGATACTGCAGAACAGTACTCTCAGTTGCATATCAAGGAAATAATTAGGCTTCATGGTACTCCAGTTTCTATTATCTCAGATTGAGGAGCCCAGTTCACGGCTAATTTTTGGAGGAAAATTCAGCAAGGTTTGGGTACTCTGATAAATCTCAGCATGACTTTTCATCCATAGACTGATGGGCAGGCAGTGTGGACTATTCAGATGCTTGAAGATATGTTACGGGATTGTGTGTTGGACTTCAAAGTTAGTTGGGATGATCATTTACCGCTTATCCAATTTGCTTACAATAACAACTTTCACGCTAGTATTCAGATGGCCCCATTCTAGGCACTGTACGGAAGAAGGTGTAGATCTCTGATTGAGTGGTTCGAGGTTGGTGAAGCAGAATTTTTAGGGCCAGATCTTATCCACCACGCGTTGGAAAAAGTCAGAGTCATTCGAGAGAGGATGAAAATCGATCAGAGCCGTCAAAAATCCTATGCGGACGTTCGTCGAAGAGAATTGGAATTCCAAGTAGATTATTGGGTATTCTTGAAGGTATCTCCCATGAAAGGAGTGATGCGGTTTGGGAAGAAAGGGAAATTTAGCCCAAGGTATGTAGGGCCATATAGGATTGCTCAAAGGATAGGACAAGTGGCTTATAGGTTGGAATTACCCCCTGAATTGTCATTAGTGCACCCGGTGTTCCACGTGTCTATCTTGAAGAAGGTGGTTGGAGATCTATCAGTCATCATGCCAGTTGAGAGTATTGAGGTTAATGAAGAACTATTGTATGTGTAGGTTCCAGTTGTTATTCTTGATAGACAAGTCCGTAGATTGAGGAACAAAGAAATTGCTTCAGTTAAAGTATTGTGGCAAAGTCAGCACGTTGAGGAAGCCATGTGGGAAGCGGAAAATGAGATGAAAGAGAAATATCCCCATTTGTTTAAATAAGTCTAGTAGTGTTCGTCCGAACTGTCATCTCTAAGCAAGTTATGTTTTATGTTCAGTTTTGTGCAAAAGCACCCCATCTTCCCCTAATTTCCTTATTGTTGTAATTTCCTAATGTGTGCTAAAACTGAACCCACTGTTACTATTTGGGTAGTGTGCAATCCTTAAAGTAAATGAAAGTTCTGTGGAATGTATATGTTAGGCAAGTGATTAATAGTAGTGTAGGTTGGTAATAATTAATTGAAATGAATATGGTATATTGAGGTGATTGGGTTGTATGGGACTCATTAAAATGACCAAGTTATGTGCAAAAATTTGAATCATGTGCAAATTTGTGGTATAAGAAGAAAGAACTATGTGTAGTTGACAAAATGATTTAATATTTGCAAATTGTTGAGGTAACAACATTGTGTGTGAGTTATTGGGTGACTAAAACTGTGTAATGGTGCTTGGAAATGTGTTTCGGGGGCTCTCTAACAGGTAGATAGGCCTAATTACAAAGGACACTCTAGCGAAATTCTGAAAATATTGGAGTTAGTGAAAATCCGGAAGTTTTCATATCAGGCTTTCAAAACTAATTGATTTCCAAAATCCTCATTCGAGGACGAATGATTTTAAGGGGGGGGGGAGTATGTAAAGACCTGTAAAATTTTCTTGTTTAAAATAATGCCTGAATGAGTCCCCGANAATTCTTAAAACGGACCTAATTTGAGTAAAAAGTACCCCGGAATTTGAAAGATGAATTTTCCAGAAATTTGAGCTTTATGTGACGCACTATGCGATCGCATAACGTGTATGCGGACCGCATAATTGTCGCATACCTGCACAATGTGTTTTAGATTTTGGCCCATCTTGGGGGCCACTCTGCGGACCGTATGTCATGAATGCGATCGCATTCCTGACTGCATTCTTGTGTCGGGCTCCTATTTTTCAAATTTTAAAACCCGACCCGAGTTCATTAAAACACCCCTCCCCTTCATTTTTAACCATTTTCTGAACAAAATTAGAGAGAGGGGAGAGAGGGTTCTTGAGAGAGAAAGCTTCATCTTTATCAATTGGATTTTCAAAGTCACTCAAGCCTGGAAATTTCGAGTAATCATCTTCTTCTTCATTCTAACAGGTAAGAATCCCCAACCCCTTCGCTGGTTTTCAGGTTTTAAACAAAATGGGTGGACTCTCATGAATTTATTCTTTAAAATATAAGTTAATACCTTGCATTCATGCTCATTAATGTCCATAATCTAGTAAGGGCAGAGGGTTGGGATAAAGTTCACAAAAAAGGGGTGGTGATCTAATGGGTTCACATAGCATTTGATAAAATGCTTAAAAGAGTTCAAACTGTATGCATGATTTCCCATTCTGAGTTGAATATGTTTAATTGTGAACTAGATCGACGGTACTAGTCGGTTCGGTGATTTGTAGTAAAAGTTAAAAAGGGATTTCGACCCCAGGTATGTATGGCTAACTTTAACCTTTGTAGAATCCTCTTACTGGGTCCGAGTATACGGTATGAGTACCTTGTTTGAAAATATGTGAATTGATTGTTCAAATGTGTTGAGACGTAAGATTCTATTCTCTGATCGTCCTAGTTGATTGATATACTACCGTGCTATATGAGATTGTGAAAGGTGTTTTGATGTGCCTATCTTATTATGTGCAAAGCTCGTAAAAGCTCGAGGGTATCAATATGAAAGTATGTTTTAATGAATGAAATAATGTTAATGTGCCCAAGTGTGGGAATGTATATGATGGCTAAAAATCGTGCGTGGTTAGTAATGAAAAAGGGTATTGTGAAATGATGTAAGTGAGTTGAACGATTATGGTAACACAGTGTACATGAAGCACTGCTTGGTGAGAGTCATTGTGCCTTGAGCTCAAATAGCGAATTGTTGATATGAACCTGTGTTCCTTGAAAAGAAGAATTCTTGTGATTGATTGTTTGTGGTTATTGTTACGAAATATGATTGTCGGGTGGGATCGGGTTGCGCGCTGCAACACGAACTAATAAGGATAATGAGATGTGAGGTAATAAGGGTGGTCGAGGTAATAAGGAAGGGCCGAGGTAATAAGTATGGTGCATTGTGTGATTGGTTCTATTACTGTCTCTTATCTGTGTATTGTTTGATTGTACTTGGGATAAAGTTTGTTCATACATACTAGTACTATTCCACAGTACTAACGTCCATTTTGCCGGGGACGCTACATTTTCTTATATGAATGTAGGTGGTTCTACAACAAGTAATTCAGTCCTCCGTCAGTAATGCCTCCTCTCATTTCTGTCAATTGTTCTGCCGAGTCCTATTTCCTCCCGGGGCCACGTGTGGCTCATGTCGCCTTATTTTGAGTTTATGGTGTAGTGTAAGGTATAGTCGAGGCCTTATTTCCGGAAAGTATTAAATAAATCTTTTGTAATCATAGAGGTTCTATAGACACAATGTGGGTAATGCGCTTGTGTATTTTGGGTAGTAAGCGTATGGTTCGGAATCGTGGTCCATGTTGAAAATGTTGTATGCAATTTGTAAGCATTTGGATCATATGTTGGTTGTGATGAAAAGGTAGAAATGAATCAAATCATAAGTTTATGCTTAAGTTATAAATGGCTATTTCACATGAATAATGTATACTGAAATCACGGGGTAATGCGTGGGATAGGAAAGGCAAATCAGGTTCGCTTGACCGGGTTCATTCGATTAGGCACCGGTCTCGTCCCTCGATTTTGGGGCGTGAAAGACGGCAAGTATTATATAAATCTTTTGTATTCGTAGAGGCTCTGTAGACACAATGTGGGTAATGTACTTGTGTATTTTCGGTAGTAAGCATACACTTCGGAATCGTGATCCACGTTGGTAAATGTTGTATGTATTTTGTAAGTGTTTGTCATCATACGTTAGTACTGATAAAAAAGTAGAAATGAATTCAAGTCGCGAGTTTATGCTTAACTTACTTATAAATGGCTATTTCATATGAATAATGTATATTAAATCACGGGGTAACGCGTGGGATAGGAAAGGCAAATCAGGTTCTCTTGACCGGGTTCATTCGGTTAGGCGCCGGTCTCGTCCCTCTATTTTGGGGCGTGAAAAACTTGGTATCAGAGCCTAAGGTTTTAAAACAGTTCTAGGATGTCTCGGAGCCGTGTCTAGTAGATCCCTTCTTATCGGTATGTTGTCGACCACATCTATAATTAGGGGGCTACATGGAAATTTAGGAAACACCCTTTTCATTGTTATTCTATATCCTGCGTTGAAGTGTAAAGTGAAAATATTCTTGTCTAACTCGTGCTCTGTTCCAAAATTTTCAGTAATCGCACCACAGAAGAGAGCTCGACTCGGCCTACATGCCAATGCCACCCCAAGTGTGGCTGTGGATTCTGTACTCGACGGTATGGGCGAGAGCGAATCCTCGACCTTGAATCCACCTGGCCTTTCTGTTCCAGACCAGAGTGTTCCTATTCCTGCTGCAGCAGAGTGTGCTGCAACCCCTTTCGTTGATATTTCTGATCCTTCTTCGGTTCCAGCTTCAGGTTACGGTACTTTCTATGGGGACTTCAGGGGAGCTATTCATATATTGACTCAGTTAGTGGCCGGTCAGGCTCAAGAATCTCATGTTGCCCCTGTGCCCTCTGGCGGACAAGGAAATTCCGCCGGTTCCAGAGTCAACCTGTTCCTGCGGTTGGCCCCTCCAGAGTTCTCAGGTATTGATCTAAAGGCTGATCCACAGGACTTTCTAGATGAGATGTACAAGACGCTTCGGGTTATGAAGGCTACAGAGACCGAGGGGCTTGAGTTAGCATCTTACAAGCTGAGGGGAGCAGCGTATTCATGGTTCGAGATGTGGGAGAACTCCCGTGGGGAGGGAAGTCCTCCGGCGAGATGGGATGAGTTCGTTGATGATTTCATGGATCACTTCTTGCCTTCCGAGACTATGGCAGCCCGTGCTACGGATTTTGAGGTTCTCAAGCACGGAAATATGAGTGTGTGTGAGTACCACATGGAGTTCGTGAGGTTGTCCAAGTACGCTCCTTAGTTGGTATCGACTATGGATGCCAGAGTTCGACGGCTTGTTCAGGGCCTCAGTCCCTTGGTTGTGAATGAAACTACAACTGCCTTGCACTCAAACGTGAATTATGGTAAGATAGTGGGATTTGCCCAGGTCACAAAGGCTAGAAAATTGAAGATAAGGTCGTAGAGGGAGAGTATTAGCAGGGCCCGGTTAACCGGCCACTCGGGGAGTTCAGTTGGAGGAGGAAGACCAGTCCAGGGGACAGGACCATCAGGGCCATCCCAGTCTTTTGCTCAGTCCTCATCCAGTGCACCACCATCAGTGCCCCATTATCAGTAGAGCAGTTGCTAGCGGCCAAGATCAGACAGTAGGAGACCCTATCGGTCCGGTCGTCCAGAAGGGAGGTTCCAGCAGCAGAGGAGGGCTCCATGCCCTAAGTGTGGGAGGTTCCATACCGAGCATTGTTACCTGGATATCCCGGTATGCTACGGGTGTGGGGTGAGAGGTAATCTTCAGCGGGATTGCCATGCGCCTAGTCAGGGCATGGGTAAATATTTTTCTCAGCCGTCCGGTTCTTTAGTTGCCGCATCTTAAGTGCGTCCTCCAGCTCCAGTAGGGCGTGGTGCAGTTAGGGGTGGAGCTCGTGGTAGAGGTGGACCCAGTCACTTCTATGCTTTGAGTGGTCGCCAGAGTGCAGAGGCTTCTCCAGATGTTATTACATGTATTCTGACTGTTCAATCACTTGGTGTTTATGCTCTTATTGATCCTGGGTCCTCTTTGTCATATGTTACCCCATTTATTGCTTCAAGTTTTGGAATAGAACCCGAACAGCTTCATGATCTGTTCTCCGTGTCGACTCCTATTGGTGATTCCATCACAGCCGCACGAGTCTATAGGAATTGTGTTGTCACGGTGTGCGGTCGAGATACCACGACCGATCTTATCGAACTTGGGATGGTAGATTTTGATTTTATCATGGGAATGGATTGGCTTTACTCGTGCTTTGCTAAACTCGATTGCCGAACCGGAATTATTAGACTAGAGTTTTCAAATGAGGCAGTTATTGAGTGGAAAGGGAATGGTGTAGTGCGAAAGGGTAGGTTTATTTCCTACCTTAGTGCCTCGAAGATGATTAAAAAGGGGTGTGTTTATCATTTGGTCTGGGTTGCGGACACAACTTCAGAAGTGTCTTCCCCCGAGTCCGTCCCAGTCGTGAATGATTTTCTTGAAGTATTTTCGGATGAGTTTCCAGGGATTCCGCCAGATAGAGAGATTGATTTCGGGATTGATGTATTGCCATATACGTAACCAATATTTATTCCACCATACACAATGGCGCCCAACAGAGTTGAGGGAGTTAAAGGAGCAGTTGAAAGACTTATTAGAGAAGGGGTTCATTCGGCCGAGTGTTTCGCCGTGGGGCGCACCAGTTCTTTTCGTCAGGAAGAAGGATGGGTCGCTTTGGATGTGTATTGATTATTGGCAGCTCAACAAAGTCACTATCAAAATCAAGTATCCATTGCCTCGGATAGATGACTTGTTCTACCAATTGCAGGGTGCAAGGTTTCTCTCCAAAATTGATTTACGGTCGGGGTATCGCCAGTTGAAGATCAAAGAGCAGGATATTCCTAAGACCGCCTTCAGAACTCGTTATGGCCATTTTGGATTTTTGGTAATGTCACTTGGACTGACCAATGCTCCAGCGGCTTTCATGGATCTCATGAATCGGGTTTCAAACCGTTTCTTGACTCTTTCGTGATTGTTTTTATTGATGACATCCTTGTCTACTCCCAGAGTGGGGAGGAGCATGCTAATCACCTCAGGGCAGTTTTGCAGACTCTTCATCAGAACCAATTGTATGCCAAGTTTTCAAAATGTGAATTTTGGTTGGAGTCAGTCGCATTTTTAGGTCATGTTGTTTCCAGAGAAGGGATTAAGTTTGATCCCCAGAAGATCACAGCGGTGAATGATTGTTCTAGACCAACGACCCCGACAGAGATTCGCAGATTCTTGGGTCTAGCTGGGTATTATCGGAGGTTTTTGGAGGGGTTCTCTACCCTCACCTCCCCATCGACTAAATTGACGTAGAAAGCAACTAAGTTCCAATGGTCCGACGCTTGCGAGAGAAGCTTTCAAGAATTGAAATCAATATTGACTTTGGCACCAGTGTTAACTTTGCCAGAAGGCACAGAGGGATTTTTGGTTTATTGCGTTGCTTCAAGGGTTGGTTTGGGATGTGTGTTGATACAACACGGGAAGGTTATAGCCTATGCTTCTAGACAACTCAATAATCATGAGAAGAATTATCCGACGCATGATTTAGAACTCGCGACAGTTGTGTTTGCTTTAAAAATCTGGCGGCATTATTTGTATGGGGTCCATGTGGACGTGTTCTAAGACCACAAGAGTCTCCAATACTTGTTCAAGCAAAAGAAGTTGAATTTAAGGCAGCGGTGATGGTTAGAATTGCTTAAGGATTATAATATGAACATTTTCTACCATCCAAGGAAGGCGAATGTGGTGGCCGACGCTCTTAGTCGGAAGTCTATGGGTAGTTTGGCTCATTTGAAAGTGGATCAGAGGCCTATAGCCCGGGAGATTTATCAATTGGCCAGTCTGGGGGTCTGTCTCTCGACCTCAGACGAGGGAAATATTATGGTGCATAATAGGGAAGATTCATCACTTGTAGCGGAAGTCAAGGAAAAGCAGTATATGGATCCAACATTGGCGCAGTTGAAGAAGGTAGTTTTGAGTAACAAGATTTCGGCATTTGAACTTTGTAGCGATGATGGTGTTTTATGATGCCAGGGAAGGCTATGTGTTCCTGATGTGGATAATATTTTGGATAAGGTGATCGCGGAAGCTCACACTTCCAGGTATCCCGTGCACCCAGGTTCTACGAAAATGTATCAAGATCTCCGAGAAGCTTATTAGTAGAGCGGTATGAATAGAGGTGTGGCAGACTTTGTATCTAAATGTCCGAATTGCTGGGGCAGGTGGAGGCCGAGCATCAGAGGCCCGGTGGGCTGACTCATCTTATGGAAATTCCAATGTGGAAATGGGAAATGATAAACATGGATTTAGTGGTAGGGTAACCTCGCACTCAGTTCAAGTTCGACTCGATTTGGGTGATAGTGGATCGACTCACAAAATTAGCTCATTTCTTGCCAGTCAAGTCCACCGATACTGCAGAACAATATGCCCAGTTGTATATCAAGGAAATAGACAGGCTTCATCGTACTCCAGTTTCTATTATCTCAGATCGATGAGCCCAGTTCACGGCTAATTTTTGGAGGAAATTTCAGCAAGGTTTGGGTACTCAGGTAAATCTCAGCACGCCTTTTCATCCGCAGACTGATGGTCAGGCAGAGTGGACTATTCAGACGCTTGAAGATATGTTACAGGCTTGTGTGTTGGACTTCAAGGGTAGTTGGGATGATCATTTACCGCTTATCGATTTTGCTTACAATAACAACTTTCACGCTAGTATTCAGATGTCCCCATTTGAGGCATTGTACGGAAGAAGGTGTAGATCGCTGATTAGGTGGTTCGAGGTTGGTGAAACAGAATTGTTAGGGCCAAATCTTGTGCACCAGGTGTTGGAAAAAGTCAGAGTCATTCAAGAGAGGATGAAAACCGCTCAACGCCGTCAACAATCCTATGTGGATGTTCGTCGAAGAGAATTGGAATTCCAAGTAGATGATTGGGTATTCTTGAAGGTATCTCCCATGAAGGGAGTGATGCGGTTTGGGTAGAAAGAAAAATTGAGCCCAAGGTATGTCGAGCCATATCGGATTGCTCAAAGGATAGGACAATTGGCTTATAGGTTGGAATTACCCCTTGAATTGTCGTTAGTGCACCCGGTGTTCCAGGTGTCTATGTTGAAGAAAGTGGTTGGAGATCCATCAACTATCGTGCCAGTTGAGACTATTGAGGTTAATGAAGAACTATCCTATGATGAGGTTCCGGTTGCTATTCTTGATAGGCATGTCCGTAGATTGAGGAACAAAGAAATTGCTTCAGTTAAAGTATTGTGGTGAAGTCAGCATGTTGAGGAAGCCACGTGGGAAGCGGAAAATGAGATGAAAGAAAAATATCCCCATTTGTTTGAATAAATCCAGTAGTGTTCGTCCGAACTGTCATCTCTAAGCAAATTATATTTTATGTTCAGTTTTGTGCAAAAGGACCCCATCTTCCCCTAATTGCCTTATTGTTGTAACTTCCCAATGTGTGTTGAAATTGAACCCGTTGTACTATTTGGGTAGTGTGCAACCCTTGAGGTAAATGAAAGTTTTGTGGAGCTTATGTGTTAGGCAAAGTGATTAAGTAGTGTAGGTTGGTAATGAATAATTGAAATGAATATGGTGTATTGAGGTGATTGGGTTGTATAGAACTCATCAAAATGACCAAGTTATGTGCAAGAATGTGAATCATGTGCAAATTTGTGGTATAAGAAGAATGGGTTATATGAAGTTGACAAAATGATTGGATATTTACAAATTGTTGAGGTAACAACGTTGTGTGTGAGTTATTGGGTGATTAAAACTGTTTAATGGTGCTTGGAAATGTGTTTCGGGGGCTCTCTGACAGGTAGATAGGTCTAATTACAAAGGGAACTCTAGCGAAATTTTTTTGAAATACTGGAGTTAGTGAAAATCTGGGAATTTGCATATCATGCTTTCAAAACTAATTGATTTCCAAACTCTTCATTCGAGGACGAATGATTTTTAAGGTTGGGAGGATATAAAGACCCGTAAAAAATTTTTGTTTAAAATAATGCCCGAATGAGTCCCCGAGTTGTTTTTACTTTGAAAATTTTTAAAACAGACCTAATTTGAGTAAAAGTACCCGGAATTTGAAAGATGAGTTTTTCCAGAAATTTGGGCGTTATGCGACGGACTATCCGATCGCATAACGTGTATGCGGACCGCATAATGGTCGCATACATGGGCAGAATCACTGCCCAATTTGAGGACAACTGTGCAGTCCAAAATGCGATCGCATGTTGGTTCTACGGACCGCATAGTTGTCGCATTCTTGCCCACTGATTTTTGTGAGGGAGGTTATGCGACGCAATATGCGATCGCATAATGTGTATGTGGACCGCATAATGGTCGCATACCTATACAGTGTGTTTTAAATGTTGGCCCATCTTGAGGGCCATTCTGCGTTCGATTCTGCGGACCGCATGTCAGGAATGCGATCGCATTCTTGACCGCATTCTGGTGTCGGACTCCTATTTTTTTAATTTTTAAAACCTGAACTCAGTTCATTAAAATAACCCTCCCCTTCATTTTTAACCATTTTCTGAACAAAATTAGAGAGAGGGAAGAAAGGGTTCTTGAGAGAGAAAGTTTCATCTTTATCAATTGGATTTTCAAAGTAACTCAGGCCTGGAAATTTCGAGTAATCATCTTCTCCTTCATTCTTACAGGTAAGAATCCCCAACCCTTTACATTAGTTTTTAGGTTTTAAACAAAAGAGGACTCTCATGAATTGATTCTTAAAAATATAAGTTAATACCTTGCATGCATGATCATTAATGTCTATGATCTAGTAAGAGGAAGTGGGTTAGGGTAAAATTCATAAAGAAGGGGTGATAATCTAATGGGGTCGCCTAGCGTTCAATAAAATGCTTAAAAGAGTTCAAATTGTATGCTCTATTTCTGATTCTGAGTTGAATATGTTTAATTGTGAACTAGATTGACGGTACTAGTCGGTTTGGTGATTTGTGAGTAAAAGTTAAGAAGGAATCTCGACCCCAAGTATATGTGGCTAACTTTGTAGAATCCTCTTGTTGGGTCTGAGCATACGTTGTGTGTACCTTGTTTGAAAATATGTGAACTAATTTTTCAAATGTGTTGAGATGTAAGATTCTATTCTCTGATTGTCCTAATTGATTGCCATACTACCGTGCTATATGAGGTTGTGAAAAGTGTTTTGATGTGCCTATCATATTATGTGCAAAGCTCGTAAACGATCGAGGGTATCGATATGAAAGTATGTGTCAATGAATGAAAGATTGTTGATGTGCCCAAGTGTGGGAATGTATATAATGGCTAAAAGCTGTGCGTGGAAAGTAATGAAAAATGGTATTGTGAAATAATGTAAATGAGTTGAACGATTATGGCAATACCGTGTACATGAATTACTACTTGGTGAGAATTATGGTTCCTTGGGCCCAAATAAATAAATTGTAGATATGAACTTGTGTTCCTTGAAATGATGATTCTTGTGATGTAATTATTTGTGGTTGTTGTTATGAATTTAAATTATCATGCGGGGTCGGGTTGTGCTCCGCAACACGAAGTAATAAGGCTTATGGGTTGTGGTGATAAGGGTGGCAGAGGTAATAAGGATGTAATGTGATTATTATCACTATTGAAATGAAAATATATGAAACTCTTGAATATGGTGATGTTGAAAGGGGAAAAGGAGAGATTGAAAAACTTGTTGATTTTTGTTGTTTCTTTCCACATGCATTGATAGATTGGTTCTATTACTGTCTCTTAATTTTGTATTGTTTTATTGTACTTGGGATAAAGTTTTTTCATACATACTAGTACTATTCCACATTACTAACGTCCTTTTTGCCGGGGGCGCTACATTTTCTTATATGAATGTAGGTGTTTCTACAGCAAGTAATTCAGCCCACCGACCGTAGTGCCTCCTCTCCTTTCCGTCGGCTGTTCTGGTGAGCCCCACTTCCTCTCGGGGCCACGTGTGGATCATGTCGCCTTATTTTGAGTTTATGGTGTAGTGTAAGGTATAGCCGGGGCCTTGTTGCCAGCAAGTAGTATATAAATCTTTTGTATTCGTAGAGGCTCCGTAGACACAATGTAATGTACTTGTGTATTTTGGGTAGTAAGCGTACGGTTCAGAATCGTGATCCACGTTGGTAAATTTTGTATAGATTTTGCAAGTATTTGGCATCATATGTTGGTACTGATAAAAAAGTAGAAATGGATTCAAGTCGTGAGTTTATTCTTAAGTTATAAATGGCTATTTCACATGAATAATGTATATTGAAATCACGGAGTAACGCGTGGGATAGGAAAGGCAAATCAGGTTCACTTGACCAGGTTCATTCGGTTAGGCGCCGGTCTCGTCCCTCGATTTTGGGGCGTGACATTTTCCATGTGTAGTTGTTGTTGCCTTGTAGAAGAATATTATATTGTTTCAACTCGATTGCTGTGTTTCTACGAACTTAGAGGCATTTGGATTGTGAATGGTCCGGTTGGGGTTGAAAAAGTAGTAAGACTTGGTGTCTTCAAGTGAGGTGGGATATGCACCTGTGATGTGTTATCGGCATCCTTGATCGAATAGAATGTGTTAAGTTCGCCAGTGTCATGGTTTCTGCGGGTGCATGGGGCCAGAGTATGGTGAAGGAGTATTGAAGAATGCGGTTGGCAGAGAATGATATTGAATTGAAGCTAGGCGGTGATTCCATTTCTAGGAAGCCAGGTTTAAGAAGTGGAAGTCAAGCAGTCGCAAAGTGGGGGAGTTCCACCATCTGCAGTTGGGTTGCAGGATTGTGTTATCATAGGGTTGTGGATTGTCTGCGTGTTGGCAAGTTATTACAGCTAAGGGAAAGGAGTAAAATGATGATTGTGCGTGGGATTTGATGAATGTGTGCAAAAGATGGCCCCGTCGGACCAGGGTTAGGCTTTGAAAGATTCAGAATTTTACTTACGGCATAGGTGAGTTGTCAGGATAGTGACTCGGTCACGTGTTTCATTGAAAATGGGTGTTGATGTGCTAGGAGAGCCTTGGAGTTGATTGTATTCGGGACCAGTCAGAGTGGGTGACTCTCAATAGCGGTCCTGTTGAATTCAAAAGTTAAGAATGAAGCGCTTAAGAGCTTCAGGCAGCAGTATGATCGAGAATTGAGCTTATGCAGCGTAATGCTTGAGAAAAGGAAAATGGTTGGGGATTCGATGTTATGTTTCAGCGTGTAGGATAGTATTGGAGGAGTGAGAGAGATAAACTCCAGGTGGTAGAAATATTATCAGGAAGGTATGAGACGGGTTGCGGGATTTATGCAGCATAGTCTCGTGAATCAAGGTCACTCGGGATGAGTGAGGGTTGGGTTTGCTATGAGTTGAAGTAAGTTGCTATTATTCCTGAGGCAATTGAAGATGATTAAAAGAAGATAGATTGATTAGCCATGGTTGAAATGGCACATTTGCGGCAGTGATCAGTTCATTTGATATGATTAAAGTATGCAAGTGGTTTGTGCCGGTGTATGCGATGCATATCAGTCGTTCAACTAGATTTTTATTTTGAAGCATTCAAGTATTATGGCCTGGCAGGTGTAGGCGGATCCCGGAAGGGTTATGGTGATATAGACTACTACTTAAGGATTTGCATGTTGGGTGATGGTGAGAATTCACTCATGTGTTGAGATAGTACTCTTGAATTGAGTTAAGCAAAAGGTTTCTATATGATGAAGTGTATGATGGAATTTTTGTGCTACCTTATATTGGCATGTTAGGTGCGGTAAGCAGTATGTAACTGGGAGTGACAATCAAGATTGCAATTCGGTGTTGATGAGGATGTCATGAGCTCAGATGAGCAAGAATAAGGGATTTGAAAGTTCAGAGCAAGCTGGTGTTATCTTCAGTGTCACGTGAGATTGATATTTGGTGAAATAGGCTTTGTAACCTGGTCATGGGTTCTTGATGTGTTTTGCAGCCTTAGTGTGGTCGGTGTTATGGATAGGTAGACTTGTTGCCTTGTGTGGAAGGTCGTGGAAGCAGGACCGCGAAAAGATTGTATAAGTGTGACATGTAGTCACTTGATGGATTTAAGATTTGGACTGAGTATAAGAAGTTCAATATTGTTTATTTTAGAATTTATGCCTGGAGGGTGTTCAGTTAAGTTGATTGTGGATTATGGGGAGTTTGTCCCGGTGATGATGGTTGTTCTTGCGTATTATGAGAGGAAGTGGGTTAATGTGGACCCAGGTAAAGCTATTAGCTTAGTTTGGTGCGAGAAAAGTAGACTCGATGTTTGTGGATGAGTTTAAATGTGATTATGGGCTCCCTATGAGCCAGGCATGTTCATTTCAGTCGAGCGTTTTTCATGAAAAGGTATTAGAACAGCAGATGTTGTTCCGTCTTCGTCAAATTCATGTGATAATATGATTGTGTCGTGTGAGTTATGGAACGGCTTGATAATTTCTTATGTGTTGAGATCTGCGCATAGTGATGATGTTATGTGAGCAGGACAACTCTTGAGATCCAGGGTATGCATATATATTGCATCTCGGTTGTGCTTGAGTTTTGTGAGCATATGGCTTTATCAGTCTCCCCATGATGGTATTATGCACATAGCGTACTTATGATCGATATTCAGTAATTGGTAATAGTGATAAAATCAGCTCCGTATATATCTTCTTATGTAAATTTTATGATGGGATCGGGTGGCACGCCGCCACAGGTATGTTATTGGGATCGGGTGGAACGCCGCCACGGGTATGTTATTGGGATCGAATTAAACGCCGCAACAGTGTGATGATGAGTAAGATTCCTATATTTATTTTCTTATGTTTACTTCCTATTTTCTGAGAAAAGTTTGTATTAGTTGCATGAGTTGGCTAGTCCCTTCCTGAGTCATTTCTTATCTATCATGTTCGAGTTATGGCCTATTGGTGCGATGTGGTATCATGTGAGGTTGTTGGTCATGTTTGGGGTGATTTGTTGTCTGAGAAGTTCATACTGGGTGAGACGAGATTATCTGATCAGGGATTAGTGCGATAAGGTTATGTGAAGTGTATATTAAGGACAAATACCATTATTTAGGTTCATAACGAGGTGATGATTCTAGTCAAGATGAGATATTCAGTGATTTGTTAACTCTGCAGTTGGGTATGAATTTCTACACATCTCCTCCATTGTGGTGGTATCGTCAGCATCATAGCAGGATGTACGTATATTGATGAGTGGCTAGAATTCGTGATTTTAAGCATTATATACCTCGCATTTTATGAGCTTTAA
>ML413396.1:2650-16113 GCA_005239525.1 Nicotiana knightiana
TTCATCATGCTATAGTACTGTTATAAATTTCATCTTGAGAAAGTTTGCCATGAAAATATGCTGAGAGTAGGTAAGCCCAGACTATGCCATCCTAAGGTTGAAACCAATAGGCAAAGAAGCCGTTTAGGGGAGTAAACAAAGTTGAGGCGCTGTTAGGGTAACTGATTGAAGCAGAAAAGCATGGTAGTGACCAGAAAAGATGAATAAAAATAACTTATTATGCTATGATGAATAAGGATAATATGCATAGAGATTATAGGGAATATGTTTAGCAAAACAGATGACAAAATGAATACATACTTATTGGATAATGATTTTAGTTATAAGATACTCATCTTACATATTCTAAAAAATATAGATAATGATACAAAAAGGATAATCTATGAAATAAATATAGACTTATATGAACTAGATTTATATTCAGAACAATAATGAATCATATATACCTACAATATTGGCAAGAAACTACCGACAGTATAAATTTACTATCAAACTTAATTAAAACCAATATTTTCAGTCACAAAATTTTAGTATTAAAGTCAAGTTCATGTATAAACATAATGCACACTCTTTTTAGTTTCAATATCGAATTTTTTTTTTAAACCTTAATCCAATATTATTGAACGCTACAAAAAATTTGAATTCAAACTCTACAAGATTATACATAAACTAACTTGTGTTAGGCAATTTATTAAGGATATATAATAAAATGCGACTAAAATATATATTAAGATTTAATTATATTATTCTCGTTGTCTTTGTAAGAATGACAATGACATGATATAATGCTCAAAATATTTAATTTTTATTTTATATTCAGTGTGGTAATAATTTCCTTTCATTAATATCATAATTCAATTCTAGGATATTCCTATAATTAAATAGGTACCTAAGTAGTATTTCATCATTTTATCTTTTTTTCCCTCTAGATTCCAATCAAATCCTTCTTTCTCTTTTTTATTCTTCTATAAAAAACCAGTAAGCCCTTGCTCCTTTTTTTTAATGATATTAGAATAATGTATATGATCTTCTACTTTGCTATATAATCTATCTTTAATATTATTGTAAAATAGCTAATACGTCCAACAATATTACAGTAAATCATTGGCTGCTTATTGTTTATTTCCGAATTTAATCTTCATATCACTATATGTGCATAATTCAATTTTACTTTTATTAAAAATTGTTGAATAAAAAATATTTGCTTCTTTGGAAATGAACATATTGTATTACTTCTACAATATTAGGTTTGTATGATGTTGTATATTTACAGTAATCTATTATTAAGAAAAGCTATTTTCTTTATTGCATAAATATTTTGTATTATCTCCACTGTATTAGATTCGTACACTGTTATTTTCTCGAGTCAAACAAAATTGACCTTAAATTTGAATGAATAATAATTTTGGAATTCAAAAGTTAACAAGATGATCATTTTTACGTGAGAAATAAGTTTGGATAGTAAAAACATTAATTTAAAAGATTAAATTCAAAATAATCGAAGGCATCATGAAAAGCTTTGCAAAGAACATAAAAATGAATTTGGATTCTGAGACTTAACTGTGATGACCCAAAAAGTTATTTCTCATTTTATAAGTCAAAAATGTGTTCCGAGGCCTTAAAAACCTCCTTTTATCTCACCTCATTTTGCGTGCACAGTCCAGGCGTATATCCGAAAAACTTTTATATGAAAAACTGAGAAAATACTAATTTTACCTTTAAAACAACATTTTGGGTAAACGGACCCGGACCCATGATTTGCCTGTCTCGAAGAGTCCGTAGGAAAATATGGTACTTGGGCGTATGTCTGGAATTGAATTTCGAGGTCCCAAGCCCGAGAAATGAATTTTTGAAAGAAATTATTTTACTGAGATTATAAGAGTTTTTAGAAATTTGATTATATTTAAAATTGATGGTATCGGGCCCGTATTTTAGTTTCGAAACCCGGTACATGTTTAATATGGTATTTGAGTGATGCCTTTAAAATTCTGTAAGAAACGGAGGTCATTTGACGTGATTCGGAGCCGTAGTTGTGAACTTTGAAACTTTGAAAGTTCTTGAGATTTTATGCTAAATTCGTTGTTTAAAATGTTATTTTGGCGATTTGATTGCACGAGTAAGTCTGTATGATGTTTTTAAGGTTGTGTACATGTTTGGTTTGGAGCCCCAAGGGCTCGGGTAAGTTTCGTATAGGTGTCGGCGTGGTTTGGACTTAGAAAAATCTTGTGACAATTCACGGACAAGCTTAGTAGAGTCTGAGGGATCGGTACGGAGACGTCTGTGCTTATCCCCCAGAGGCTACAGAGTTTAGTAATGACTTCACATTTATTCTTCTCTGTCGTGCGATTTGACTTCTCAACACTAATTGAATTTCTACTGTATTCTCTCGCAGATGGCGAGAACACGTGCTTCTTCATCCACTGATCAGCAGCTCGAGTCTCCAGTTGCAGCTCCTACGAGGGTCCGAGGATGAGGCCGAGGCAGGGGCATAGCTCAGCCCAGAGCAGCAGCCCCTGTGGTGGAGCCTCAGGTAGAGTTTGCTGATGAGGTTCCTGCCCAGACAGTCCCGGTTGGACCAGCTCAGGTTCCCGAGGGGTTCATTGCCACCCTGGTACTCCAGGATGCTCTGGTCCGTCTAGTGGACCTCATGGAGAGTGTTTCTCCGGCAGGTTTACTTCCTACATCACCAGCCGTCTCTCAGGCTGGGGGAGGATCCCAGACTCCCGCTACTCGCACTTCGGAGTAGTTGGCTTCTCAGTTCCAGATTCCAGCACCTCAGACAGTTGGGGCAGTTCAGCCAGGTATTGTGGCTCAGACCGGTGATGGAGCAACTATGTCTGCTAATGCTTTGTGGAGGTTGGACCAGTTCACCAAGTTGTTCACTACTACTTATAGTGGCGCATCTTCAGAAGATCCCCAGGACTACTTGGATAGCTGCCACAAAGTTCTACGGAACATGGGGATAGTAGAGATCAATGGGGTCGACTTTGCTCCTTTTATCTGTCAGGTCTCGCCAAGACCTGGTGGAGAGATTATTGTTTGGCTAGACCTGTTGGATCACCGCCTTTGACTTGGGCCCAGTTCTCCAATTTGTTTCTGGAGAAGTTTCTCCCTATCACTCCGAGAGAGGATTATCGGAGGTTGTTTGAGCGTCTCCAGCAGGGTTCTATGATCGTCACTCAGTACGAGACCAGATTCATTACCTTTTCTGTCATGCTATTATGATACTTCCCACCAACCGAGAGAGGGTGAGGAGGTTTATTGAGGGACTAGCTCAGTTGATCAGATTGCAGATGGCTAGAGAGGCAGGGAGTGATATTTTCTTTCAGGATGCAGCCAATGTGGCCAGACGAGTCGAGATGGTTCTATCACACGGGAGTGGTCAGGGGTCTGACAAGAGGTCTCGTCATTTTGGCCGATTCAGTAGTGTATCATCTGGAGGTAGGGATTCTTTTGGTAGGGTCCATCCTCCTAGGCCGTTTCAGTCAGCACTTCAGGTTTCTCGCAGTTCTCTAGGTGGTCGTGGTTCCCACATGCAGTATTCTGACCAGTTTCCCTACAATGCACCACCAGCTCTTATCAGTGAACCGCCGCTCCAGAGTTTTCAGGGTGGTTACTCAAATCGTCAGGGTCAGTTTTAGGGCCAGCAGTCTCAACAGTCGAGATCTTGTTATACTTGTGGTGGTCCGGGGCACATTGCTAGATTTTTCCCTCGAGCCTCGAGCAATTCTCAGCACCAGGGTTCTCGTGCCATGGTTCCCGCACCAGGTGTTCCACCACCCGCTCAGCCAGCCAGAGGTGGGGGTCGAGGTGTTAGAGGTGGAGGTTAGGCAGTTAAAGGTGGAGGCCAGACTACTAGAGGTAGAGGTCAGCCATCAGGAGGCCGTCCCAGGGATGTAGTTCAGATTGGTGGGGCCCAGCCCCGATGTTATGCTATTCCAGCCAGACCTGAGGCTGAGGCCTCCAATGCGGTTATCACAGGTATGGTTTCAGTTTGCAGCAGGGATGCTTCGGTTTTATTTGATCCAGGGTCCACATATTCCTATGTGTCATCTTACTTTGCTCCTTATTTGGTCATGCCACGTGATTCTCTGGGTATTCTTGTATATGTGTCTACACTGGTGGGTGATTCTATTATGGTAGATCATGTCTACCATTCGTGTGTAGTGGTTATTGGTGGTCTGGAGACCAATGTAGATCTTCTACTCCTTGATATGGTAGATTTTGATGTATTTTAGGGATGGATTGGATGTCGCCTTATCATGCCATACTAGACTATCATGCTAAGGTCGTGACCTTAGCATTGCCAGGGTTGCCTCGACTGGAGTGGAGTGGGACTCCTGGTCATTCTTCCAGCAGGGTTATCTCATATATGAAGGCTTGGCGTATGGTCGAGAAGGGGTGTTTGGCTTATTTGGCCTATGTTCATGATTCTAGTGCCGAGGTTCCTTCTATGGAGTCTGTCCCCATTGTCCGTGAGTTTCCAGAGGTCTTTCCTACAGAGCTGCCGGGTATGCCACCCGAAAGGGATATTGACTTTTGCATTGATTTGGCTCCGGGCACTCAGCCCATTTCTATTCCGCCATATCGTTTGGCCCCGCCAGAGTTGAAGGAATTGAAAGAACAGTTGCAAGACTTTCTTGATAAAGGCTTTATTAGGACTAGTGTCTCTCCTTGAGGTACGCCGGTGTTGTTTATTAAGAAGAAGGATGGGTCGATGAGGATGTGTATAGATTATCGGCAGTTGAACAAGGTTACCATCAAGAATAAGTATCCGTTGCCGAGGATTGATGACTTGTTTGATCAGTTTCAGGGTGCTAAGGTATTTTCGAAGATTGATTTGAGATCTAGCTACCATCAATTGAGGATTAGGGTATCCGATGTCCCTAAGAAAGCTTTTTGCACTCGGTACGGGCATTATGAGTTCTTAGTGATGTCATTCGGGTTGACAAATGCCCCAGCATCTTAGGGACATCGAATGAACCGAGTGTTCATGGACTTGATGAACCGAGTGTTCAGGCCTTATCTGGATTCCTTCATGATTGTCTTCATTGATGATATTCTGATTTATTCCCGCAGGGAGGAGCATGAGCAGCACATTCGAGTCGTTCTCCAGACTCTGAAGGACAGTCATTATATGCTATGTTTTCGAAATGTGAGTTTTGGTTGAGTTCAGTTGCATTCCTGGGTCATATTGTATCAGCGAAAGATATTCAGGTGGATCCAAAGAAGATTTCAGCGGTCAAGGATTGGCCTAGACCCACATCAGCTACAGAGATCCGGAGTTTCTTGGGTTTGGTGGGCTATTACCGTCGGTTTGTGGAGGGGTTTTCGTCTATTGAAGCCCCGATGACCAGGTTGACTTAGAAGGGTGCCCAGTTTCGGTGGTCAGAGGAGTGTGAGGTGAGCTTCCAGAGGCTCTAGACAGCTTTGACTATGGCGCCGGTGTTGGTTTTGCCCAACATACTATGGAATATGTAGCTCGGTGTTTGAATTGTCAGCAAGTTAAGTACAAGCATCAGAGGCATGGTGGATTGCTTCAACAGATTGAGATTCCTGAGTGGAAGTGGGAGCGTATCACCATGGATTTCATTGTTAGGCTCCCACGGACTCAGAGCAAATTTGATGCACTATGGGTTATTGTGGATAGGCTGACCAAGTCAGCATATTTCATCTCCGTGGAAATTTCATATTCTTCGGAGAGATTGGCAGAGATGTACATTAGGGAGATTATTCGTCTTCATGGTATGCCCGTGTCTATTATATCTGACCGAGGTACGCAGTTTACCTCGCATTTCTGGAGGGCAGTTCAGCGTGAGTTGGGCACGAGGGTTGAGTTGAGCACAGCATCTCATCCTCAAACGGACGGACAGTCCGAGCGTACTATTCAGATTTTGGAGGATATGCTACGAGCCTGTGTCATTGACTTTAGAGGTTCTTGGGATCAGTTCTTTCCATTAGCTGAGTTTGCCTACAACAACAGCGATCAGTCGAGCATTCAGATGGCTCCCTATGAGGCATTATATGGTAGGTGGTGTCGGTCGGCGGTTGGATGGTTTGAGCCGGGAGAGGCTCGGTTGTTGGGTACGGACTTAGTGCAAGATTCCTTGGATAAGGTTAAGATCATTCAGGATAGACTTCGTACAGCTCAGTCCAGGTAGAAGAGTTATGTCGACCGCAGAGTTCGTGATATGGCATTCATGGTCGAAGAGCGGGTGTTTCTTCGGGTGTCACCCATGAAGGGCGTGATGAGATTTGGGAAGAAGGGCAAGCTAAGCCCTAGGTATATCGGTCCTTTTGAGATCCTTGATAGAGTGGGAGAGGTGGCTTACAGACTTGCGTTGCCACCAAATTTATTAGCCGTGCATCCAGTTTTTCATGTGTCTATGCTTCTGAAGTATCACGGCGATCCAGCCCATGTGTTAGACTTCAGCAGTGTCCAGTTGGACAAGGATTTGACCAATGAGGAGAAGTCGGTAGCCATATTAGACCGGCAGATTCGTCAGTTGAAATCGAAGAGTTGTCCTTCGGTTCGTGTTCAATGGAGATGTCAGCCTGCCGAGGCAGCTACCTGGGAGTCCGAATTCGATATGCGGAGCCGGTATCCCCATATTTTCCCCGATTCAGGTACTTTTCTATGTCCGTTCGAGGACGAACGTTTGTTTTAGAGGTGGAGACTGTGATGACCCAAAAAGTCATCTCTCATTTTATAAGTCAAAACTGTGTTCCGATGCCTTGAAAACCTCCTTTTATCTCACCTCGTTTTGCATGCACAGTCTGGGCGTATATCCGAAAAGCTTTTATACGAAAAACTGAGGAAAATGCTAATTTTTCCTTTAAAATTGAATTTAAGTTGACTTCGATCAATATTCTGGGTAAACGGACCCGGACCAGTAATTTGACAGTCTCGGAGGGTCCGTAGGAAAATATGGGACTTGGGCGTATGCCCGGAATTGAATTCCGAGGTCCCAAGCCCGAGAAATAAAGTTTTGAAAGAAATTATTTTACTGAGATTATAAGAGTTTTTGGAAATTTGATTATATTTAAAATTGATGGTATCGAGCCCGTATTTTGGTTACGGAGTCCGGTACAGATTTAATATGATATTTGAGTGATGCTTGTAAGATTTGGTAAGAAACAGAGGTCATTTGACGTGATTCGGACCCGTAGTTGTGAAATTTGAAACTTTGGAAGTTCTTAGATTTTCCTTTGATTTTGTGCTAAATTCGTTGTTTAAAATGTCATTTTGGCGATTTGATCGCACGAGTAAGTATGTAGGATGTTTTTAAGGTTGTGTACATGTTTGGTTTGGAGCCCCGAGGGCTAGGGTAAGTTTCGAATAGGTGTCAGAGTGGTTTGGACTTAGAAAAATCTGGTGAGAATTCTGTTTCTGGTGTCTGAAAAATTATTCTATGTGAACGCTTGGTAACCCACGCGAACGCGGAGAGTAAGTGGGGTTGGGGCTGGAATTTTCTCTATGCGAATGCATAGACCTGGGGTACGAATGCAGAGCATTAGGAAATTACTTTACGCGAACGCACCAGATCAATCGCGAACGCAAAGTTATAGGGGGGGTGGCCAGGAACCTAGGAGAGCTATGCGAACGCGACCCCTTATACGCGAACGCGAACGCGGGGCAAGGATAAGCCTTCATGAACGCACAACTCCTCCTGCGATCGCATAAGTCCTCTAATAGGCTTCCCTTCACGAACGTGTCAAGTGCTCACGCGAGCGCACTGAGTACTGTCGCCTAGCACTTAAAACAGTATAAAAATGATATTTTAGCCATAACTTCATATTTTCAAAACCAAGGAAGCTTAGGGGCGATTTTTTTTCATGCCCCAAAACCGAGGGACGAGATCGGCGCCTAACCGGGTGATCCCGGTCAAGCAGACATAGATTGCCTTTCCTACCCAACGTGTTACCCCGTGTTTACAATATACCTTATTCCTCATGAATTAGCAATTTAGAATTTAAACATGAATCTACTACTTGAGTTCATTTCATCCTTTATCATTTCAACATTTGATAATCACAAAACATACAATAGTTCCGATTCGGACCACGATTATAATGAACACATTTACTGCCCAAAATACATATATGTACAACCCACATCATGTCTACGGAGCCTCTAAGAGTACTAAGGTTTTACACAATACTTGCCGGCAACAAGGCCCTGGCTCTACCTTAAAAGACATAGCATATACAAAAGAGGGGATATAGACTACACACGGCTTCGAGAGGAAGTGGGGCTCACCGGATCTGCTGAAGGTACGAAGGGAAAACACCACTATCGGCGGTCTGAGCTACCTGCTGCGGAACCACCTACATCCATATAAAAGATGTAGCTCCCCCGGCAAAAGGGACGTTAGTACCATTGAATAGTATTAGCATGTATGAAAAATTTTTATTCCAAGTAGAATCACACAATACACAATTGGAAGCCAGTCAGGGTAACCACACAAGTACCACACAGATATACAGAAAGTTACAAATGGAGATTGCACAATTACTCATTTCAATTATTCATCTATTGCGGCGCGCAACCTGATCCCACCGTACATTCTTATCTCACCCTTATTACCTCTCCACCCTTATTACTTCGTGTTGCGGCGCGCAACCTGATCCCACCGTACAATCACATCTCACCCTTATTACTTCATGTTGCAGCGCGCAACCCGATCCCATCGTACGTTCACAATTCATAGCAACAAAACCAACAATTATATCACATGGATCTTCATCATCAAGAACATAAGTTCATATCAACCAACAACTATATGAAGTCAAGATACAATAATCCTTAGCAAACAGTAATTCACATATGGTGATGCCATTCTTATTTAATATTTAACTCAATTAAATCAATCCACATTTTCTTTTCATCATTTGCCACACTCGGCCCTTAGCAATTAGATACCTTTCCACATTAGAGTACGTTAACATTCTTTCATTTAATAGCACATACTGCCATGTTTACATATTCGAACATTTAACGAACCTTACACATGGTAAGATGAGCACAAAGAATCACCCTTCATAATCTCAATTAGCATGGTAATTGACTTAAGAAAAAAATCAGAGAATCAACTCGTACAACTCGACACAGCAGGATGATCAATTCACATATGCTCAAGCAAGAATTTCATACTGTGTACTCGGACACCAACAAGGTAACTCTATAAAGATTAAAGTTAGCCATACATACCTTGAATCGGAATTCCCCTTTAATTTTCTACCATAATTCACCGGAACTTCTAGCACCTTCAATCTAGTTCACAATGTGGCATAATTGAACTTAGAATTAGGAATAATGATCATGTCTTGAACTCACTTGAGCCTTCTATCAAACACTAGGTGTTCCTTTAGGTTGAATGGCCTCTTTTTAGTGAAAGATTACTCTAACCCATTTCCATTTACTAGATTATGATTAGTTGGGTACATGCATGCAAGACTCATACCCCCATCTTCATGAACTCTCCTAACCGTTTTTCACTTTAACAAAAATCTGGAAATTTAGGTTGATGGGGTAGAAAGTTACCTCTTGTAGTGAAGAAAACGGTGTCCTACTTGTTCAATTCCAGGCCTGAATAGTGATGGAGGAACAAATTTGATGAAGATGGAACTCTCTCTCTAGAACCCACTCTCTCCTCTCTCTAATTTATCAGAAAATGAGCGTAAAATGAAATGGGTAGGTGTTTTAATGAACTGAGGGTCGGGTATAAAATTAGAAATTTAACAGTCCCGAAGCATAAATGCGGTCAGGAATGCGAATGCGATCGCATTCCTTCTATGCGGTCCGCATTCCCGTCGCATAAATGGCCCTCAAATGGGCCAAAAAGAAAAGTAGACTGCCCAGGTATGCCACCACTATGCGGTCCGCATACCTGTTATGCGATCGCATAGTGCGTCGCATAACTCCCTCCGCAAAAGTCAAGGTTCAAGAATGCGACAACTATGAGGCCCGCATTCGTGAAATGCGATCGCATTCTAGGTCGCATAGCTGTCCTAAAAATGGACAGCAAACTGTCCAGGTATGCGACCACTATGCGGTCTGCATACCTGATATGCGATCGCATAGTGGATCGCAAACCTGCGCAAATCTAGAAAATTATATCTTTTAAGTCCTGGGGTACTTTTTACTCAAAAGGGGTCTGTTTTAAGAATTTCTACAGTTATAACAACACGGGAACCTATTTGGGCATTATTTTTAGCCATGAAATTTTACGGGTCTTTACATTTTTGAACAGGGATTTCACCACCAAGTGCTAGGTTTGTTGTTCTTAAACTCGTTTTCTTCATTTTCCATTAATACCCATTAGATTTCTAGGCCTAAATCTTGTTCTTGAAGGATAGAAATTAGGGATTTTAGGAGAATTAGGGATTTTACCAATTTAGGAATTTAAACCTCGATTTGGGGTCGTATTTTGAAACTAATTATATATTCGGGTTCGTGGGTGTATAGGTGATCGGGTTTTGGTCCGAATCTCGTGTTTTGACCAAGCTGGTTCGGGGTCGATTTTTGACTTTTTGGGAAGAATGATATAAAACTCATAATTAAGCATTGGGCTTGAATTATTTAGCATTTATTGATATTATTAAGCTGATTATGTCTAGATACAATTGAATTGGAGGCGAATTCTAAAGGGAAAGCAGTAATTGAGGCTTGAGTTTGGTCGTGGAATTCGAGGTAAGTGTTTGGCTTAACCTTAGCTTGAGGGAATAGGTATTGTGTCTTAATTTCTACGTGTTAGTATAATGTGCAACATATAGGTGTGGTAACGAGTATCTATACGTTGGTGTCAAGCATGCTCGTGCATCGAATATTGAACTTTATGTGATTTATCATTAAACATTACTCGAGTTTAATTTGATGATTATTCATGTTGGTATAAGTTTCCTTGGTATTGATCATTGTCGAGTATTGGTTCAAGTGGAGAATTATTTCATGAAATTGAATAACTAGGTGAGATTGGTTATAGATGTTTCCCTTACCGGGATGATATTGATTCTATTGTTGGCTCCCTTGTCGGGACGTTATAGTTCTTATTATTATTTTATATTGTTGATTTCCTTGTCGGATTGATGTTATTGATTTGTTTGGATGAGGAAGAGTGTAAAGAACGAAGGGTGATGCCGTGTATGATATTGTGAGGATGAGAATAAAAGCACGAAGGGTGATGTCGTGCCATGTTATGAACTTAAAAGCACGAAGGATGATGTCGTGCCGTTTCTATTGATTTATTGTGAGTATGAGAGTAAAATCACGAAGGGTGATGCCGTGCATTCTATTTATTATTTGGTGAGGATGAGAGTAAAAGCATGAAGGTGATGTCGTGCAGTTGTTTTTGTGTTGTTACTTCTGTTGTTTAAATTGATATCTAATTTGTTGCTTTACTTCGTTATTTCCATCATTTGATATTTCCTCCCCTCAGCATGTTCCCCTTTCTTTGTATTTAGCTGCTTATTTTTTGTTGTTATTATTTTCTCCGTATATGATTAAACTGCACAGGTTTAATTGATTGTCGTGTCCTAGCCTCGTCACTACTTCGCCGAGGTTAGACTCGATACTTACTCGTACATGGGTTCGGTTGTACTGATGCTACACTCTGCACTTTCGTGCAGATCCCGGTACAGGACCCTACGGACCGTAGAGTGAGGAGGCTGCATTCAGTCCATTTGGAGATTCCGAGGTAGTCCTGCAGGTATCCGTAGGCCTTGGCGTCCCCTCTTTATTTCCATTTTGTTCTTCTTTATTCTGAGACATATGTATTATTTTGTTCAGACCTTTATATGTAGTATTCATAGACAATCCATGAAGTTGTGACACCAAATTCTGGGTTTAGTATTATGAATTTCATAATGGCATTTAATCAAGTTGTAAGACTTTGTTTTCTTTCGCACTTTTATTTCCGCTGATTTGTACATCACCTGTTGTCTGTTAAAAATAAATGAATAAGGTAAATAAACATTAACGTTGGCTTGCCTAGCGGGTTTAATGTTAGGCGTTATCGCGGTCCCGACGGTGGAGAATTCGGATCGTGACATTAACAATACATTGTTTACAGCTACAAATAATATAAATTTTTGCAAAGAAAATAATACTGAAATTGTTACTAGGAAAAAGAGGGTTGGGGTATAGGCGGTAAACGTGGTTGCAAAAATTCAAAAAGCTACTATGCACTATTGTGGGACCCACGTGATTAGCAAATATCCATTTAAAGTTGTTGCATGTTCCGCGAAAGGAGTTCAGGTAGGGACCACAAGGGAAAAAGTACAGACACTATAGCACTTGGTACAACATAGTACAACTCAAAATTTCCCAAAATAACCTTACGACCCCAAACTCCTCAACTGCCTCTTATTAATAGTAGGAATAGGAATATAGTAACCTAAAAAATAAAATAATTAACTTGCAATAATCAATTAAAAATACACTCAATAATGTAAAACGTTTTCACAATATTGTTACCATATTGTAGTTTCCTCCTCTATTCCCATCCCCTCTCCATATATAATTTTTTTTTTAAATATTAACTATGCAATTTTAAGGAGTCCGGAATCTTAATATTGTCTTTTTGGACAAAAAGAACTTTAATAGGTGATAAAATAAAAAGTGACAAAAGTGTATATAACACACTAATTTTGTGCGCTATACCTTAACGGTAACTTTTGCCGTTATGGTATAGCACACAGATTTAGTGTGTTATACTTCTGACAAAAAAACTGCCCAGGTATAGCGCAGTCCTTTTGTACGCTATACATATCGCTTTTTTTTTTTTACGCGCTATACCAGCTTTATTTAATCCTCTTCGTCTTCCCCAACCTCACCAGATCGTCTCCCCCATTTTTTTACCTTTCTCTCTAAATCTGGTCTCCCCTCGTCACAGTAAAAAAAAATATTGGGTCCCTCCGTCACACAAAAGGTGTAGAACGTAGGTCCCACTTTGGAGTAGAGCATCCTATTATTGTGGGTTCACTCTTTCGGACTCAAATTTTCAACCAATTTGCTTTCCGAAAATACTAAATCGAGGTATTTCGATTTATTTTATGTTGAAACTTTTATAATAATACATATTAATTGATTTCAATCTGTTCTATTTCGTTTTGCGAAACTAGTATGTTTACATTTATCCGGACTTAAATATTAGTATTTTATAAAAAATATAAAATTGTGAAATAAATTTGTCTGTTAATATCCGGACTTATATATTTGTGTTTCCATGCCGTTTTGTGTTTTATTTGTGATTAAAATGTATTTGTTGTTTATATTTAGTTTAGATTATTTTTTAGCGTAGTAAAATGTAGAGCCTTTTAGCGTAGTAAAGTGTAGTATTTCAGCGTAGAATCCCTTTAGTTTAAGTATATTATACTGGTAGTTGAAAATGCAAACTTCTTACAATTAAGTTATTATAAATTATGAATTTAAATTATAAAACAAACACACAAAATTATAAAAA